>QGOD01000258.1:31392-51284 GCA_003313065.1 Sarcodon sp. MG97
AAAGGTTCTTTGGGAACCTCTCATCCCGACAAAACCGTGTGGTGGTGGCCATGATACAGGATCCTTTTTGTGTTCAGCTCTTTGTTGAGATCTGTTCCGTTACTTGCAACACTGTGTTGTCCCCCATCTCCATGCAATCTGGTAGTCCATTCCAAGGAATCTCTTTTGTCCTTGCCAAATAGAGAAAACTTCTTTTCCCATATTTTAGTTTTAGCATGTGTGCAAAAGAATCAAAACCTGAATGGGTCCTATCTAGGCACTGAGAATTCTGCGTTGCAAGGATGATGAACATGTTTTTCACCATATAACTCAATAACTTTTTGTTGAACCAGTGTGTGGTTCCAGAACAACTTCCTATTCCTCTCCCACCTCTACCGTGGCGCGGTCTAAAATGCAAAACAAATTTTATATATTTACTTCTACATAGTTGAAATATACTCTGGAATTTTTTAAGAGCAATCTGTTCGGAAATTAGTTATGTAGAGGGTTATCAGTCCAAGGACGCTCTTGCTATCAGGCTGTTACCATTCCTTGCAACACGTCACATCACACCGGCATTGACTGATCTCTGCCCAAATATGGATATTATATTATATAATTTCCTAATCTAATCATCATCCATCTCGTTGCTGTTGTCGTCGTCGCTGGGAGTTGACAGAGGATAGCGACTCATCTGACCAACTGCGTCAGGCCTCGGAACAACCTTTTCTTTTCTACCCATTTACTATAGGCTTTCCCTGCTCTTCCTGGTATATTTTGATAGCTCGCCGCATCCATGTCTCTTGTAGTTCGGCCTTATGTTGAGCCTTATTGGTTTGGGATAAGGACGACCCTGTCATTTGAAAGTGATATGTGTTTGAAGCACCTGTAGCAGCAAAGGAACTCGAAGTAAGATTACTAGAGTCTTGACTCGTCGGCGACTCGGAACGCTCAGTGTGTTTAATCCCAAATTGGAAGTGTGATGTGTGCGCGTGCCCTGACCCGTCCAATGCTCCCGCCCTCAAAAAACAATAGATAAGGCTCAGGTGTCTTCTATTGCTCTTGCATCAATGTCAGAACACCTCATATACGTTGTTTTTTTTAGATTATCATGAAACCCGCCAAAAAAAAAAAGACTCTTTTTTGACTGAAAACCCAGGTGAGAATTTCACTCTAGAGTCCAAAAAACATATTTGAATTGTTGTACTTCATCCACACATCAAGCTACATTGAAATTTGCGTCAGTCAAGGCCAAACCTTCTTAGAATACAGTACAATTTTTTTCATAAGAATTAGTGTTTGTCCCAAGGACCGGTACAAGACTGTAGTGCAATCTGGCTCGACCAGGTGCGACCGACTTTTGACTGGAATATTCAGTGCCCGATGACAATTTGTTAACAAACCACATTGAGTAGACAACATCACTTTTCTTGCGTGGTATGCTTGCAATGGTAATTTTCCATAATACAAGACGTAGAATTCCTGTCCATAGAGACATATGTACAATAGGACTACAATCGCAAAAAGGTAAATCGGTTTGGTGCCGTCATACGCAGAACGAGCGGGATGGGTAACAGGATCCTCAAAGCTGGTGTTGGTGTAAAGAAAAGGAGAAAAAGAAAACAGGGAAATCGGTGTTCCATATAGGATGTTTGAGGGTGACTGAGGACTTGGAAAAGGAAAGACATAAACCCACTTGCAAACAGGAGAGAATCAAGGAATGGAATGAGAGAGGAATACGGGTGTAAGATAAAAGAAAGGGGAATTTTCCGCCACAATATAAGAAGAATGATTTCCAGCGAGCGTTCCAACCAAACCTACGCAGATGTAGTGGTGGTCGTCGAACCAGCAGGCATTTCAACACCCATCTTCTTCCTGACAACTTCAAAAGTTTTGAGCATCTTCCTTCTTGCCCCCAGGGCAGCAACTCCCTTTGCCTCAAGCTGACCCTCATCCAAAACGACCATATCCCTCCAACTCATCCCTTCAAAGTTCGGCGTATATTTGTGTAATCTCAGTGTTCTCAACCAAGCAGGAACATCCTCCAAGACCTTCGGATCTACTTCTTCTTCGTCCTTCTTGTCTACTCTGCTACTGACACTCGACTTCCCACCTGGAGATCGCGCACTGCGAGCATTCCTCTGGTTCGCTGCATGCTGCTGCTGCTGCTGCAAAGCCGCCATTCCGAAGGATAGGCCACCGGGGCTGAACTGACCTGCCGCAGCCATCTGAGCAGCAAGCAACTGAGCTTCTGGCGACATGCCCATTGCTGCCATATTCAACATATTCATGTTCATATTGAACGGCGACATTGGCATACCTCCTAGAATACTAGCACTAGGCAATCCCATCCCTGGACTTGCTAAACCCATGTTGAATCCGTTCAAACTTACTCCACTGTGCATTTGACCATCCTCCGGGTGTCTACCGGACCCAGGGGTGAGCGCCGGGCTCCTTAGGTTGTTCCAGCCCCCTGGTCCTCCAGGTCCCACACCATTGTTGTTTGTCCCATTGTTGCCGCCGACGTTTCTAATGCCTCCCGGGCGTTGTCCAGGTGCGCCAGAATGCATTCCGTCGTCTCCAGCTGAGGAACCTTGATAACCACCGTCGCCGTTGCTGACATTGCTGCTCTTTGAAGCACGACGGTATTTCTTCGGGTCTTCCATAAGCGGAACTCGACTACCAGCGGCCCAGTCGGTAAGCTTATTAGCGGCCGCATCCATGTTTTGTTCGCCTCGAGTATCCTTCTTGTTGAACATGGGAATTAAAGGAGTGTTTACCATGCTCGCCCAGCTATCACCAACCATGGGGGATAATGTATCCATCTCTCCGCCAGCTCGGGGGGCTCGGAAAGCGTTCGCAACACCAGAGAAATCCGTGCTCTTGGGACGAGAGCTAGCGTTGGCAGCTGGAGCTGGAAGAGTAATTTCTTGCCCAGGAGAAGATGGACGTTCAGCAACTTGACTCAGTTGAGGAGCACCTGATCCCCAAGTAGTTCTTCCGTCGCCAGTAGATGCCAAAGCTGGCGCAGAGATGCGATGAGCGGCATTGCTGGCCTTCAGCTTGGCTCTTTGTTGAGCGAGGGTATGTGCAGCATCTGAACTGACATTTGCGGCATCGGGTGACAAGAAATTGTCAGTGGACGGAGCACGACCGGATCCAATGCTGAAGTTGCGAGTTGTGGGCGATGTAGCGAATCCAGGAGACTTGAGACTCATGCTAGCAAGCTTGGCCTCCATTTGGCTTTGCATAGAACCTGATATAATATGAGAAAAAGAATTACGTTACGAACAAGAAGCGAACATACCACCCATGGAAGGACTAAGCAGGGCTGTCATAGGATCAGATCTAGCCATCTGTTGTAGAACGGTAATGAAAAATCTGATTTGAACTTGTGTCGAATGCTGAAGAAGACTGTAAAGAGCGGCTGTGCGCTCTGCTTCTGACAAAACTTTGAACCCTGTAGATGACTAGATTAAACCCAAATCAACTACATCGAAGTACAACGTACACTGTTCTATAGCGCTCAATTCCTCCTTGAAGTTCACATCAAGAGACGCCGCAGCCATTTCCTCCTACAATATGATCAACACTAGATTGAATTCAGGTTGTTTTGATAGCTTACAAGGGTCACTTCGTAATTTTGAAGGTTCTCAAACCATTGATCAAGCGCTTCAGCTACATGAACGAATTGTCAAACAACTTTCTTAGAGAAAGCCTTGAGACATTCATACCTTCTGGGGTCTGGAATAGACCAGCACTTCCCAAAAGCTCGCTGGTAGGGCGAGCACTACCAGGAACACCGCCCGGACGGGGAGAGCCGAGTGACATGCCCGCACCAGCAGGTCGAGAAGAAGAACCCATAGAAGCGCGAGAATTTTTATTTGCAGTTCCATTTGGACCAGGAGAGACGCTAGGACTGGGTGGGAGAAGAGAAGACATCGTATGAAGAATTCAAGAAGAGATATACAACAGAGAGGTTGAACACGGGAAGTGAGAGTATTAGGAATGCAGAGATGATGCGACGTCGAGTCGGGTGCTAGAACCAAAGAAGCACAGCGAATATGCAAGTGCTACGTTGCGTCTAGAGTGACCAGCGGACCTGCCGGTCTAGTAGTAACAAGTCGGGCGATGAAGATTATACGCCTCGTCGACGTGTGTGTTGAAGGTGAATGTAAAAACGGACAACGAACTCTCCTTTTTCATTTTGTCAATGGCCACATCACCCGGCAAATCCCGTGATGTCGTTGCCCTTCAATCACTTCAAGTTGAAGCTCAAAGACTATTCTACCTTGTGTTAACAAAGGTACAACTCATCTATGTAAATCGCTAGGTATAATTTTACCTGAGGCTGCACAATAGCTTTCCAACTCTTAGCTATTGACGAAATCTGTTTCCAAAGATAGGTTACACCTGACCTGCAGATTTACATCTAATGTTTCGGGTCGTGCCTTGGCGCTATCTTGTCTGATTGCTAAATCTACAACCAACAATAATATTTCGGACCTTATCTCACAACTTTTTGTTCCTTCATTCCTCGAGATGACCTTATCTCCTGGACGGCCCCTTTTGTTTGCAGAGACACGCACCGATTCTACCTTTGAGGAAATACCTATTATGTTAGATTCAGCTTACATCTGTTTCTTCCTACATCACTGATACTCTGTACAATGATTCCAGTGATCTGACAGATGCGGATAGTCCAGACATATCAATCAGGCGAGCACTGGCGTGCAGAATCCGTGAAGCATGCATTAATGTCGGTTTCTTCTATGGTGAGTGTTCCTATTTTCTCTTTGGGCAGTGCAGATCTTACTCACTATGATCAGTATTCAACCATGGCATCCCCGAATCTCTGATTGATGATACAGTCAACTGTGCAAAGTCTTTTTTCTCACTGCCACTTTCCAAGAAACAAGCAGTATGTTTACCGTCCACCTGATTGGTCGAATATAATGTCTGATGGGTGGTCCCTTCAGCTTGATATCCACAACACTTCTAACTTCAAAGGCTACACGCCTCTGTTCGGTGAAAATACCAACCCTGAAAATCGGGGTGATCTACACGAGGGATTCGACATAGGGTGGGAGGAACTTCATCCTTCTTCTGAAACTGGCAGAGGCGATGGTATCATGAGCGGAGCAAATGTCTGGCCTGAGGGTATTCCAGGCTTCAGGGAATCCGTGCTGAATTACTAGTGCCTCCTTTGTTGTTTGACCATGCCTACGACTCACATGGACATTCGATCAGCCACGCCGCTATCTCCTTGGGGAAAAAAATATTTCCGTTGTTCGCATTGGCATTAGACTTACCGGAGGACTTTTTCGATGACAAAGTTTGTCTGGTGCCGATTGTGTTCGTTAAATTGGACGTTTATTGACGACTTGAATCTCGTAAAAGACGATGAAGCCTGCCGCGATAATGCGTCTTTTATACTATCCTCCCCAAGTAGGTCCCGTGGACGACCGAGTTGAAGGCATTGGTGCGCATACAGAGTAAGAGTACAACTATATCGTTTCTTCATTGACTCTCATCGTGCTACAAATTTTAGTTATGAGGTATTCGCCTCCCTCTTCTGCATGGGGAGAAGCAAAGCAACATCTTCTTTAGTGTTTTACTCTGCTATGGCAGCAGAGCCAAATCAAAGTGCTGCAAGTATTGAACGCAGACGGGAAATGGATCGATGCTGTGCCTATCCCTGGTACTATTGTTGTCAAGTAAGCTGTTCCAGATTCTTCAAGTTTATCGTCCTGCCCATCTACTTCTTGTAATGTCTAGCATTGGGGATCAACTTGCTCGTTGGACAAGTTGGGTTCATCAAGTTACTTTGTACCATATCTATTCTGATTGTGACTGGTAGACGATGTATTCAAATCGACTGTTCATCGAGCCGTCAACCGATCCGGAGTGGAAAGATATTCCATCCCACTTTTTTTCGGATCAGATTATGATGTACAATTAGAGGTGCGTGAGCAGTCGTTTTGGTTTCTTGTTCTTGTTCAATTTCGTGGTATAGGCCCTTCCAAGTTGTGTGTCAGACGATTACCCAGCAAAGTATGAAATCGTGACAGCTGGAGAGTATGTGAAGTCAAGATTAGAAGCAACCTATGGTCATTCTAAATAAGCCATGCCGTCCGGATTGTAATTCTTCTTTCTGCTGCGGAGCGAGGACAGACTGAATCAAACGCCACGGCATTGTTTCATTCGTGTGATATTAGTGTCAATGTTAGACTTATTCAATATCTGTGCGAAAGGTCTAGACCGTTTGCACATTGCACATTCATGGCAGAATAATTGTCTGTATCTTTGTTTAGCTTGTAGACGGCAATCATGATTGGGCGTCTAATGATCCCCACCGTCGTCTGCGCCCTCCTGTAGCCTTTCTGGCGCAACCCTTTGAGGTTAAGCCACCACTTCGTGGTGATGCTGGGCTGTCATCTGAGCAGCCCTGGTTTGGTACCCAGAAGCCGAATAAGTCTTTCCATCATGAATGCGTCTTTCGGGGTTCTGGGCTGCATGCAAAGAGTCCCTGTCTGGTATCCACCTTGTAATAGTAAGCGTACATAACCCGACCCGCAGTGGGAAAATTTTATACCATGACCATTGCCCACTAAAACCCACGCTTATTTAACAAACTCCTCCTCTATCCATATTGGTCTTCTTCCTCTTTCTTCTTTGTACTGTGTTTTGTGCGTGGGTTATTTAATCATGCCTTTTGGATCACGAGGGCCGTCTCCATTACGTCCATCATTTGGTGTAGCGGTGTCATACAAGCTCGACGATGCCGTCGCACCTATGGATCATCAGGTTCATCCTGTCCTGCATGAAGGTCGAGTTGCGGTGATTACGGGCGCTGGGAGTGGTATTGGTCAGGCCGCTGCAATAGAACTAGCCAAGTCTGTCTCTCTCCCTCTCTCTCATCGTCTCATCTGCCTCACCGTGCGCAATTTTCGGCTTGCTTCAGATTAGGACTCAAGCTCGCTATTGTGGATGTTGATGAAGAGGGGCTAAAACAAACCGCCCAAATAGTCATCGAGCTCGTTGGCGAGGCAAATGTTCTGGTTGCTCCCTCTGATGTTAGTAAGCTGGATGAGGTGGTGGTGCTGAGAGACAAGGTTTACGAGGCTTGGGGCGAGGTGAGTTTTCAATTAATTCCTCGTTTGAATTTTATGTCGTTGATGGTGATTCGCAATTTGTAGGTTGCTGTGCTGCTGAACAACGCCGCGATTGCCAACGTAGATGGGAAAAAAGGAACTTCCTGGGATAATATCGGCGTTTGGACTCAAGTACTCAACGTCAATGTCACTGGGTAAGCATGGTTCCATGATGTATTATGACTCGGCCCGAAACTCAAACCGTTTATTATAGAGTCCTGAATGTGCAGCACACATTCGTCCCGGTAAGGTTTTCCATAAATCTATTCTGCGGTTTTGCTGCCAGGGGAGGTCTCTCATGCTGAGAGATCATTCTCCCTTGGATCCCTAACCTTGCCGAGTAGTCTATGTTGCATCAGGAAAATCCTGCCGTTGTGATTAACACCGGATCAAAGCAAGGAATCACCAACCCACCGTTCGTGGCCTCATACATCTTTTGTTGCTCCTTCCATTGACATGTGTTTACTTATATAGTGGTAATGCTGCATACAATACCTCCAAGGCAGCCATCAAGTCGCTTACTGAGTCTCTGGCACATGAGTTGAGGATGCAGTGCGACCCGCATGTCACCGCCCATCTTTTCATGTACGTCACGGTTGTAAATTCAGGAGAGTAATAGAAGGCTAAACGTTGGTTTTCAGCCCTGGATGGACATACACCCGGCTCGGCGGTGCCCCACCAGTTGGTTCTGTTGGGGACAAGCCTGATGGTGCATGGTCCGCCGAAGAAACGGTTCTTTTTATGTTAGAACGAGTCAGAGTGGGTGATTTCTATATATTGGTCCCTGACAACGAAACTAGGCGAGAGGTGGATGAGCTGAGGATTATGTGGGGGGCCGCTGACATCACGGAAGAGAGGCCTGCGCTGAGTAGATGGCACCCCAACTACAAGACGGCATTTGATGAGTACATGAAGGATGGGCTGGCGCAACTGAGTTGAAAATTGCAGGTAAGGCCGAGGAAGGGAGAAAAAGAGCAGGAAGTCTAGGGTGTTTATCTGTTCTTGATAATTTGTCAGTCTTGCTGTCCTTCTGTATAGAATTGTCTCGAGTAGCTACAACGTTACATGAATTGTTGGCTACTGCGAGCGGCGCATTGGATACGAACCGAACTGGTTGCCTCTCCACACATGATGTGTTCGGAGCTCCCCAAATCTGCCTTGAACTCTAAAGGTATGAGACCATGCTCCGCGTGCACAGCCCAGTCCTGATAATTACGTCGCCTGGAATGGTGGAGGCGCAAGCTCCGGAGGTCCGACCACAGGTGACCAGTAGTAAACGTATCGATGAAGAAGGTATCATTCACCTCGCAGGTCAGGTGTGTGTTTCACATCTAAAGTCGCCGGGTTACGGTGTTGGTTACACGTCTCATTTAACGCCGAGGTTCAGCTTAGTAGTGGGTTCCGTGGACCGGAACTCGCTGCCGTTAGTAAACACTCTCCCTCCACAGTTGTAAAATCACGCCAAAGCTGCGGATACACTTTTTTTCCATTTTCCATCTTAATCCAGCACACTCCGTGCCGTACGTTTGTGACTTTGTGGCTGACAGCCTGAGGCATGATAAATAGCTTCTTTTGGTTCACCCCTACAGCTCGTGTTTCCTCATTCTCACCCCCGCACTCTCTCTAGAACACAAACCCTCGTATTTGATCCTTCTCGTTTCGTTTTTTGCTCCTTTCCCCGCCTCGCCGATCTCCATGTCTGATTTGTCCCAGCAAGCTCCGGGCAAAGCCCCTTGTCACCCCCTCTCTGGTTCAGATTCTCGCGCCAGCAACTCCTCCGTCACCAAACTCGAGAACCTCCCTGGTTATACCACTCCAGTGTTTAAAGGAAAGCCTGAGCAGCGATCTAAGGTCCAAGTTCATGTCACGTCCAAGGTATCGTCCTTGATCTTTTTTTTTGCGTTTGCCCTTCCGGTCCCGACCTGAAGACATTTTCTAGGGTTTCATCCCAAGAGAACTCGTCCCCAACGAAGTCAACTGGTTCTATTCCCAATTAGGAATCGACGATACTTATTTCAGGAACGAGACTGTTGAAGTCATCTCGGACCATATCATCGCACTATTTGGTGCAAAAGTTCTCGCCTATACTAAACACGATCCGTCTAAACTAGTTATTGATCTGGAGAAGATCGATGAGAATGGTGCCGTTTTCATTCACACCAGCGTACCCGGGGAAACGGCAACGGAAGGACCCGGATCCAAGTGTGAATCAAGGTTCGTTTTGGCTCAGATTCGCTCTCTATACCTGAATGATTTATTCCATACAGAATCGATGCTTTGTTCCTAGATAGTAAAGATTCAGATAAGGTCTATCGTCTAGAAACGTATCGGTCGCAAGGCTCGATATCTGCAACCGTCTCCCAACAATTGCGTTGTTATTTTGTGAACAAGTGTAGCTTCCCTACACCACCCTCTGTATCTAGTCGACCGGATGGGTAAGCAACGTGTTTTTATCCGATCATCTACAAACATCGATTTCGTTCCAATAGGAAGACAGATATCAAGGCAGTTTCTGATCCTCTTTTCCTTGAAAAGGCAAGCGAGAATACCTTGCAGATTTATCAGCGCATCATGTGGAACGTTGAATCTCGGTATGGGCCTGTGATGGAAGTATTTGAAATCGAAGGCAGTCGAGAAAAGCGTTTAGTTATTGGCCATAGACGAGGTGGAACCACGCGATTTTTCAGGTATTGGTTTCCAATTGCCCCATCGGGTTTGATCCTCTAACGATAATAATAGTGCGTTGTCTAACTTGTACCACTTTTACTCCCTATATTCTGCTCGAAAATATGTTGGTAGGCCAATCCGTGTTACCCCGATCCTTTTTTTCTGCTGATACTCTCCTCAGAGCAATTTTCGAACGGAATCACGATTATATCGTTATACCTTAATCCCCTTCCCGACGCGAAAGCTCCACCCATCGAGCACTCGATTTTCCAAGTGATGAAAGAAGCCTCCCTTCTTTTCTGTCTTCCAGACAATCCATTCTTTGCTACTGGAAATGGCCATGCCGTTCAAGAAGCAACGTATGCTTGTAGGTCTGCGCATCAGAGTAGAAAATTTCGTTGTCTTACCGTTTTGATATAGACAGCGGATGGATTTTCGCACAACATTTCTGTAATCGTCTTGGGTCTTCCTATCTCGCCCTGAAAAATATCTTGGACGAAACGAATCCCAACCATGCAGAAGTTTTAAATGACATCAAAAGACGATTCAGGGAGGAGACTTTTACAAGGGAGTACATCATGCAGATCATACAAGCTCATCCAGACCTGGTAGGTCTTATTATGATACTGTTGACGATTTACTGATCTTGGATCTAGATCCACTTACTGTATGTGAACTTCGCCATGTCACACTATCCTGAGACAGATGAAGCTTCGCGGTTGATGTCGGTTACTGTATCTGATTTTCGCAATATAGTGACTGACATCTTCCATGTATCAGGCCAACGCTATCTTACCAGCGTTTACAAACGACTCAGCCGTTATCTGATAAAGACCTCTACGATAAAATTAGGAAGACCGTCGGCAACAAACACGAGTTGCAGGTGCTAGAAGCTTTCCTGATCTTCAATAAGTACGTCAGCTAGCTTACCTGTTCTGTCTCCCGACCTGCTTGCTCAGCGACTCGATAGGAATATCCTGAAGACTAATTTCTATCAACCTACTAAAGTGGCCTTGTCGTTCAGACTGGCGCCTGAATTCTTACCAGAGGTTGAGTACCCTAGAAAACCTCACGGCATGTTCATTGTGATCGGGAACGAGTTTAGAGGATTCCACATCAGGTTTAGAGATGTTGCAAGAGGTGGCATCAGAATTGTCATGTCCAGAAACGCGGAGTGAGTAAGATGATTTTTAAATAATCAAACCGAGCTTACTTAAGCCTACAGGAACTACTCCATAAATTTGAGGATGTTGTAAGTCTTATAGGTCGTTTTACTTACTTGGGCAACTATTGATCGTGAGCTCTTTACTAGGTTTGACGAGAACTATGGGTTAGCCTCCACCCAGACTTTGAAGAACAAGGATATACCAGAGGGTGGTGCCAAAGGAACAATCTTGCCATCGTAAGCAGTGACCAAATGCTTTCGTCCGGTTTTTTCTTCTGACTTCTTGAAGACTTGGTGCAAGTCCTAGATTGTGTTTCGAAAAATATGTCGATGTTCGTCACCCATTCAATGAATTGTCAAACCGTTGTCTTAACTTTGTTGTTAGGCTGTATTGGACCTTCTTATTCCGGGTCAAAGTCCGGGAATCAAAGAACATCTGGTGGACTTGTACGGAAAGCCTGAGCTTCTATTTTTTGGACCTGATGGTGCGTTTCGTCTCAAGTTTAATTCAAGATTCTCAACCATAGCTATCTTGCAGAGGGCACAGCAGACATGATGGATTGGGCTGCACGTAGGTCTTCCAAAGAGATTTCTTCTATATTGTCGCTGAGATGTTGGTCTGACAGTGCATGCGAAGAACAGAGGTGCCGAATGGTGGAAGTCCTTCACTACAGGCAAAAGTGCTGACAAATTGGGCGGTGTCCCTCACGATACATATGGAATGACTTCATTGTCGATTCGTCAATACGTTCTGGGCGTTTACAAGCAGTTGGGGTTGAGAGAAAAAGATATCACAAAGGTTCAGACTGGTGGTCCGGGTGAGTGGAATAAACTAATAAATGGCATCGTGTTGATTTTCTTCCCCGTGCAGACGGAGATCTGGGTTCCAGTGAGTAATTTTCATCCTCGTGTGTAAACGTTTCATTGATGGTTTAATAGACGAAATCCTGCTCAGTTCAGATAAGACTATTGGAATCATCGATGGGAGTGGCGTTTTGGCCGATCCAGCTGGTCTCGATCGAGTAGAGCTCGTCCGTCTAGCCAAGGCACGGAAGCCAGTAGGATTTTTCGATAAATCGAAGCTGAGTAAAGATGGATACTTAGTCAAGGTCGAAGAACAAGATGTAAAATTGCCTTGTTCGTTCTCTTATTGTTCAGCGGTATTTCTTGCTGCTAACTCATTTGTGCACAGCCGGAGAAACCATTTTGGACGGAACAGACTTTAGAAACACAGCGCACTTGAGGTTCAAAGCAGATCTGTTTGTTCCTTGTGGTGGCCGGTGCGAGATCCGCTTCGTCTGCGTCTTTGGAAACTAAAACGTCCTTTATAGGCCAGAAGCTGTAAACATCTCCAACGTTGCAGCACTGATAGATTCGGAAGGGAAACCGCATTATAGCTATATCATTGAGGGTGCAAATCTCTTTATTTCCCAGCAGGCTCGTCTTTATCTTGAACAAAGAAAGGTTTTATTGTTCAAAGATTCCAGTACCAACAAAGGTTTGTTCACTCGCTCAATCTTGCACGTTACTTTGATGAACGATCGCGTTACAGGTGGCGTTACGAGCTCGTCCTTGGAAGTCCTCGCCGGCCTTGCACTGTCCACTGAGGAGTACATGGAATTAATGATATTCAAGGATGGAAAGCCAAGCACCTTCTATCAAAACTACGTCAAAGATATCCAAGCGAAGATTTCGGAGAATGCTGCAGCAGAGTTTCAATGTATCTGGCGAGAACATACTAGACTACAAGGAGCGAAAGCGCGCACTCTTATCTCAGACGAACTCTCCAGTACTTTGAACAACTTGCAAGCAGAGTTGGAAAACTCGGATCTTTTCGATGACGTGCCGAGTAGATACGGTGTAATGAAGAAGACAATCCCGAAGACATTAGTGGATAAGGTAGGACTGGAGGTGTTGTTGACCAGGTTGCCAGAGCCCTATCAAAGGGCGTTGTTCTCGAGCTGGGTCGCTTCGCGCTTCGTGAGTGGCTCTCCCTCACCTTTATCTTGCAACCTTACTCATAATCGCTGGTGTTCCTAGATTTACAAATACGGAGTCAACGGATCAAGTGTTGACTTTTTCCACTTTGCGAGGGATCTCACGAACTAATTCCTCAGACTGCACTGTCGTGGCATTACCGTTGTGATTATCATTTAGATCGGTTTAATTTGGTGAAGTCACTCGTGTCGGACACTACGTTGCTTGAGAATTGTAGGTTACCATCACACAAAAATAATCCAGATGTAATGTTTATGTTGTGATTTCACGACGACAAGTCTGCCTGATTGCCTCGGACAACTGAGATACATGGTCCGGTGGTCGAAGTACTGACCTTGACGATACGCCCATACCTTCAGGTACATAACCGGCGGTCGCCCTCGCACGTTCAACGCGTCCAACGGTTATACTTGACCCGCCAAATTAAAGAAGGCTTAACAGTAAACCGGATTGCTGCCGGTTCGATCGCGTGCTCAAACATTTCAGTATTTAACTTTTTACACTTGCTCAGTATTGTATTTCATTTAGTCTATCTCATTCGTGACAATTCAAGAGGCCAGATTAAGTACATATTTAAGCGATGGGAGTTTGCGCACATTTGTTACCCAGATTATCTGCGGTGATGTATCGATGATACTCCTAACTTTTTGACTCATGATCCAAGGTATGTGAGAATCAGATAATGATAATGACAACCCGTGACGATGTAATAGTACATCACAACACGTTCGCAGCGGCAGTATCAGAAATAAAGAAAGAAACGCGTTACCAGCAGATAACAACCTCTCTCGCATGGCTTTCATGAGGGTCTAAAAACGTTCGAACGTTTTGTTTACTTAATCTCAGGGACAGCAGTGATACATATCCTGACTGGGTCCCTGGCTTGGTCGATATTAAGGCAATATTACAGCATATTACTACGAGGGTTGTCTTCTCGCCCACCATGTTGCTCGCTACTGCTGTTTTTCTGTCTTTGCACATTGCGTATGCCGCTGCTCAGGTATGTCTTATTAGGCCCATAGGGGAGACGGAGTTTTCTTCTGTTTCTCCGGTGATTCACCTATCGCCCCTCTTTGCTCTAGGCTACGACGACGTTTGTGGCACCCGCAGCAGCCCCCACTGATGCATCACCCTTCTATGTAGGGGCTAGTAACTATACCCTGCCCAAACAAAGCGTCGTCGAAGGACAGGTGTTCAACCGCTTCATCCAGGTAATCAGTTTTGTTGACGTGGCTGGCCGCGTGATCGTTTACGGCGGGCTTGTTCACTCTCCTCTTCCCATGCTTTTAGATCTGGTTAGAAAATACTGACTATGCAACTACGATTGCCAACGTAAGCAACTTAGGTGACGTCACTCTGGGAAATCATGTATTGACTGAACAACAACAACAGCCTACCTTCCAAGCACTCGCAAAGCAAGGCATTTTGCTCGACCACCACTACGCCTTGACGCACCCTTCTGAGCCGAACTACGTTGCTGTAGTTGGAGGTGATTTCTTTGGGATGGCAGACGATAATTTGTACAATATTCCTTCAAAGTACGTTGGATGCGTTCTGGGATTCAGGCTTTGCTTTTCTTATTTTGTCATTCTTTTTTCCCTCTCGTTAGCATCTCCACTGTTGTTGATCTTTTGGAGGAAAAGGAAATTTCTTGGGCCTCGTACCAGGAATCGATGCCCACAGATGGATATCCGGGCTTCAGGTGCGTCTACCAAAAAAATTATCGTGTAATGTTTAGGCCTTGACATGTGTATGTTAGCTTCGCGTCTGAGAACTACCTAAACACGTCTCTTCCTCCGTACACGTACTACGTCAGGAAACACAACCCGCTCATTATCTATGATTCGGTCGCCCAAGTCCCCGAACGCGCGCTCCGCCAGCGTAACTTCAACGACTTTGCGGCAGATGTAAACGCGTCTGCTATTCCTCAGTGGCTGTTCATCACACCCAACCTTGTTAATGACGGGCATGACACCGACGTCAATTTCATTGCAGCCTGGATTCAATTCTGGCTTATGCCCCTCCTCAAGGACCCACGTTTCAACGATGACAAAACGCTCATTCTCCTCACGTTTGATGAGAACGAGACGAAGGCGCAGAACAACCATATTTACGCGCTCCTGATCGGTGGTGCCGTGCCACAACAGTCGTATGGGACAACAGATAGTACATACTACACGCATTACTCAGCTTTGAGTACTGTCCAAAACAACTGGAAACTTATGTCGTTGGGACGCGGTGACACAAACACGTGAGGTTTAGTTCATTTTCCTTTTTCAATCTGATGGCTCATATCATGTCCTAGGACGATGGCTAACGTCTACTCCATGGTAGCGGACCAGACGGGCTACCAAAACACCTATGTTTCCGATGCGAATATACCCTTGACCAACCTTTCTGGTGTGTATCCTGGCCCGCTCAACCGGAAAATGTATGTTCCCTTTACGGCGCCGTACATGTCTACCAAGGGTGCCGGCGTTGGTGGTGTTTTTGTTTCGCCATGCCTTGACTTGTCGATGACTCCTGACAAGGCCCCCGCGCCTGTGAACCTTGCGGCTTTGAACGAGACCGTACCCGCGAGTGGATACCCGAGCTCGAGCTCGAGTGCTTGCGCTGGGTAGAGATCCGGAGGTCCATGGGGGTAAGTATTGACGGACAGTAGCTCTGGGGGAAGCTACATAGCTTCAAACAGTATTTCATTACCCTATGAATATACAAACTTTATCGTATGTGATACATATATCTGTTTATTGGCATTTTGAGTCTTGATGATGGTAAGAGGTATAACAAAAAGCATATTCAGGTGTGTTAGCATTTCCACCACGGAGTAGTTGTCACCTTATAAGGAAAGAGGAAGCACCCGTGTGAGTTTGTTTACCCTACTCGGACGCAAAGTCTGTCTAGAGACTTATCGCCAGTTTACTGGAACCTATTTGTATATTTTCACGACGAGTGATTGGTGGTATTGTAAGAATATTGCAACGGAGATAAGGGAGCTTTTTCCGAGTCTGTTTCAAACCTTCCTATGTTTATATTATTATTCAATGGGCTCCGTGTGCTTCAAATCCACGGTATATATGCATGCAATATTAGAATACAGTTATAATGCAATCAAGGATAAGTAGTGGCTGGTGCTGGTACTCGAGTAGGAATAGACATAACCACAATCACAGTGGATAATAATTTTGGTTGTCCCCGATGCTGACGGCGGCCTGCGGAAGCCCGATCCCGAAGATCGATCGCGGAGGGAAGATCTTGATGTATCTCGGGAAGACTTGACGACGGAACTCGAGCTCAGGGTCGCCTCGGACCTATTTGATGAACGATTTATTTTTATTTTATTTCTCTCTCTTGGTTAACCGCAAACGGTTCGAGTCCCTAGTAAGGTACTATTAATTCGATTTTGCTATCTGGAGGAGCTGATAAGGAAAGTAGTAAATCGTGATCACGATGATGCACGTTGGTATCTACGTACTGACGGGCATCATCATGATCTATGTGGTAACCGTGACCGCCGAATTGGTTGTTGTTACCCCATATTCAAGTCGTTTGTTCCGCTCGGGGTTTCCTCGGGAGATGATTACTGTAAGTGAATATGAGATATTGCGACGATCTGTGTCTACTGCTCCCCACGGCCAAACTTACTACTCTCCCTGTCTAGTATGCGTCGTAGTATGGAAGGAAATGGTGCAATGGTGCCATCTTGGACCGGACAATAACAAGTTGTTGGGATAAGAACAGAGCACGGTCTAACTCTTTTTCAAGTGTCCACCTGTGAAAAGACGAACGGCGCCACGGTGTTGGCGTCGATCTAGGAGAGGATTTTGTTAAGCGCTCGCCCCCGTGACTTAAGCACGGGGTGCTGCGGCTATTTCAAACGTCCAGAAAGACCTATCGTCGACGACCCTCTTTCTCTATTACGAGAGAATAGAACAGGCACGTTCGTTGTGGGTCTCCGTATGCAGATACATTATATGCAGGCAGGAGAATCACAATCCATAACGCCCGTCCAAGAACGCCGCGCACAGATGAAACCCTCCTCGGTAATCCTCACTTGCTACCGTTTTTCCAGCCATACATTCATCAATTTTGCGCAGTTTCTGTGATATGGAACGCTTGAATAGATTCACCTAATAGGAACTATGGTCACGATGTTCTTGTAGCTCGGCCGTGAATATAAAATACATTGTACTAACTTGTTTGTATCACAGTCCCACTCAAGTTCTGTGCTATAGCGCCCCCGAGCAGGACGGTCACGTAAACCTGATCGTTTGTCCTGTAGGACAGCGTCCCAACAAACGTATTATGAGTATCTTGCCGTCATTGGAGACCCATTGAGAGATAGCCGGCACAATTAAATCTGCTGCAGAGTCATTGATGTTGCGCTGGCGAAGTGCGCGAACTGGGAATTGAGCGACAGAGTTATAGTCGATTGGCGCGTTGTATTTCTGGGCATAGTGCTTGTACACAGGAGCGGACTTGTTCAAGCTGTCTCAGCTAGCAGCGCAGAATAATCTTACTACCTGAGGCGTGCTTGAAGCCAACATATCTATAGGTATCGATTCCTGGTAAGATGCCCAGGAAATAAGATTTATCTTCCAAGAGATAGACGACAGTGGAGATGCTATAAAATACCAGTTCGGAGCCACCGGGTCAACTAGGCATTATGAATTGAATGCACTGTTTGATTGCGAGGCATAGGTCAGCGAATAGTGCCGACCCAGCAGAATGCCTTACTACGGAAGCGCCTGGAAGGTGATCTGCTTGAGGTGGTTGAATTAGTCCCTATAGCGCCATCCATACCTAGCACGTTGGATATCGTGGTTGTATAGTCGAACACACGGGGACAGGCTGCGTAAAACCTTCTACCCGGATAAAAACAATTGAACACTGTGCCCTCGACAATGGGCTACCCGAGAAGAGTGTAGTTACTAGGTCCTACAAAGTAGAGTGACGGGGCGGAAGAAGGATATTATGTTCCTTGCTCGGCCCAAAAAGACATACCTGAGCGGCGGTATGCATTGCGGGTTGAGCGGACAGGAATACCAAAGAAGCGAACAACATGGCAGGGGATCGAATAACCTCGATACTTGCTGTGAGATCATGGTCCGAATTTTTCAACTAGGTGCTTGACGTGTGAACACTGGGACTATAGCAAACGTATAGTCTTTGGTAGCAAAGCAGACGGGTTATACAAAAACCTATGTCCCCGCTGCAAGCATACACCTCACCAATGTGACCGGCGTGTATCCTGGCCCACTCAATCCGAACAGATATGTTCCTTTCACGTAATCAAACAGAAGTGTCAAGGGCGCCGACTCTGGCGGCGTGTTTATTTCGCCATGCCTGAACTTGATATTGACCCCTGCCAGTGCGAATATGATGTACCCTTGAGGCGGGCACGCGAGCCCGACGGTGGCTTGGGACTGCGCTGGTAAGGATCGGGCATCGCAGGAATATCAAGTATGGAAGATATTATATGCAGACTTTGGATATAATATATCTGTGCATAATTTCTCTGAGTGATGGTAACAGAATAGCGAGAGCTGAAGGATGAGAGATATGTTTCTTTTTCATTATAGAGTATATAATGGGCACCTTGTGTGGAAATAATTGTGGGAGTATGTTCCGAGGCTGTACGTCCAGTTCCGTTGTTTGTTTGTTTATTTAGCCAGCTGGAGTGCAGAGCTTAGACATTGAAAGATTAACGCACGTCAGGAAGATTGGGATCAGTGAGAATAGATGAAGGTATGCTGAGGGTGAAAGTTAAATATGCGAAAGAGCCCAGACTGGGGACGACGAGAATAGTTGCAGGTTGAAAAAGACGACTCATGCGACCGGGTGTATGCTCTTGTGCCATGGCTAGGGCTACAACTTGCCAACAAGGCTCGAGAGCCCTCTTGGAGACCTACGGCATCGTCGTCGGCATGCCTACTACAGAGATGAACTGACTCTGAGCAAGGTCTGATATTCGAGTACAGTTTGATTGACTTTGGTACACGTACCGCTCGGGAACTGCCGAGTACTTGACGAGAAAGATTCCCTGTAGGTCGAAATCGGCAGGTTAGAACCGCTGTCTTGTTGCAAGAGATGAATTGCGGAGCGTTTGTCACGGGGTGGGCCTGAGGTGGAAATCCCCAAGCCCATTGCTTCCCAATAGAAAACACGATAAGGACGCCGACCAGTAGAGAAAACTGTGAAAAAAAACTACTTTGAGTGCGAGTTGGTCCTTTTTTAACCTTTTTACACTTACGGAGTTATTAATGGCAATGGACGTCAGACAGGATTCCCACAATATATCATTCTCGACCTCTTATCTCTTATCCCAAGTCGCGACAAGTATGAAGGAATCTATACTTGGACACGCTGCAGTCTATGAATATACCAGCGCTGGATGCAGTTGAAATGAATTCCAAGGGGGGCTCCGAGCGGGCACCCAGAGTCCCCGGCAGCGAAGGAGCTATACAGTTCCGATTCAGGGGCCAAAAGAGGAAGGACAGAGCGGGAGGGCGGTGAAACTGGGAATAGGAACTGACTCGGAGTGTGTTGCCTTGTGTTCCTCATCCTCTAGGGGGAAAGAGGGGGTATACACGTTCTTCGGATAGAAACATATGGGAGCAGGGTGATTTTCCGTCTGACACCCGAGGTTTGTATCAGGCCATCAGCAGCCAATAATATTTTCGCTATCTGATGCCCATTCAAAACGTTCGACAGCTTTCTTAGCTACGGGACCTGATAATCAGGTATTATGCCGTGTGGTCCCTGCTCATTACCATCACTCGTTATAAACCCTCGCCACTCATTCAATGTCTTGTCCCCTCTGCCATGTTCTCCCTGTCCTCTCTCCTGCTTTCTCTCCCGGCTGTCTTTGTTGCCGCTCAAGTACGTCTTTGAGGGAAAGCGCGTTCACTTCCAGTCCATTCACCCGT
>QGOD01000259.1:2393-30259 GCA_003313065.1 Sarcodon sp. MG97
ACAATACTTGTATATCTATTAATCAATGTGTATGGTTTATATAGGTAGATAAAGCCTGTGCTGCGATCCGCAATGCTTCTGGGTCTATTGTAATATATGATCTGTACTATGTAATTCTTAAAAAAAAAAGATCAGTTATATTAATTATTGCATGTGGTTTAAATATGTAGATAAAGCCTGGGCTTCCATCTGCAAGCCTGTGAAGAAATAATGTTCTGGCACAACACTTTAAGTTCTATTGTAATTCCTTATAATATATGATCTGTACTATGTAATTCTTTGAAAAAATGGTCCATTCTTATAATGATTGTGTTCGATTATATATCTAGATAAGGCCAGATATACCATTATAACTCTCTGGTGGTCCGCTTACTAATTATCAACTCCGACTGGTCATGCCAGTGCCTCCCTAGTTTCCTGATGTGATGGTCGTATCAACATCTCTTTAATTCTAATTTGGTTTTCTTCTCTCTATCACTTGTCCAACTATACTATCAGCCCTTCTTCCTCTAGTGACTAGAGGATTAAGGTGTTATAGTTGTTGACTAATCTAGAGATTCCTAACATTATTGATATGATAAATCTAGTAACAACTAAGGAGATTGCTGTATATCTATAGTTGATACAAGAGGTCTATTGTCAGTGCAAGGGTATTCAACAAAGTCCTAACAATAACTAATAGATCCATAGGACTGACTAGAGATAATTCAAGGTATATGAAGTATGTGCAAAATTATCTGTGAATCTTTCACTAATAATGGGATGAAGGTGCAAAAATCAATAGAAATCCAGTAATTAAAGAGTCCAATTATTTAAGTGTAACCCAAATAATCATGAGGCTAAGGGGTGAGAGGTATAAGATAGAGCAAAACTAGATTAAAGACAAGAGTGAAGACACATTTTAAATCACTACTATAGAGAGCAGGATAATCAGCTTTTTCATTTCTAAGTTTGTATAGGTTTTTTTATATCTAAATTGCAAGCTAAACTAAAGTAGAAAGGTTAAATTATCACTAATAAAAAGAACTAAGGAATCAGTTTTAGATAATATCATAATATTGCTAAAATTGCAAGATAATAATGAAAGTACTAAAATAAGAAAGTGATGTGATCATGAGAAACAGAGTTGCAAACTTGACTAAAAAAGGAAATCAAAGCTTATTGTCTTTTAAAACAGAATGAATTAGTGAACAGATAGTGAAGATATTGGATATATATTCTAATATATCCAAATCAAGGACTATAATAATAAGTATAAGATAGTAACCATTGGTACTGCTATTGAGTCATATTGTGTCTATGTCTTGATTGTAGTCTGGATAAGACCAAATAGCTCAGTAGTAGAGCACCTCAGTATAAATAAGAAGACTCCAGGTTCAATCCCTGGTCTGATCATTCTTTTCTAGTATTAGTTTGTACTATTCAATGATTGAGTCTTTCTCTTATTGTATAGATATATTTAATAGAAGAATAGAACAATGGCTTATTATATAGAAATAAATAATAAATAAAAAAGATCAGACCAAGGAGTGAAGATAAGGATGCACAAATCTCATAATATACTTCACAAGTAGATTAATACTTCACAATAGTTTGCAGCTATTTCACAGAGACAAAATAATGTTTAGTACATTTTAGAGGATAGATATAACTGAGGGTATATCATTATCTCTTTAATTCTGATTTAGTTTTTCTCTCCCCTCTTTACTTGCCCAACTATACTACTGCTATCTTCTTAGGTTAGACTTGAGATTTTGGTGTTAGTTATTGACTAATCTTGGAATTTCTAATAAGTGTGATAAGAAAACTGAGGAGATAACAGCAACAGAAGTTAGCTATTTTATCTAGCTATAAAAGTCTAAATCAGAAGTTTATCCTCTCAAGATTATAACAACTCAGTAATAAATTTAAAAACTAATATACATTTTAATAATGGAAATAAGGAAAATGAGAGAAATATGAACCCCAGTATGTTAATAAATCACTGAGAGAAGAAGAAAGAAGAGTAAACTAAAATATTGCACTTTATCTGAGATAGAAACAAGTTATAATGATGAAATTGATTGCCCAAGATCTGTTGAGACAAGTTGTTACTTATTTTGGATAAAATATTGTGGTCATAAGAATAAATTAGCAACAGCCAAATATGCATATTGAAAAACAAATGAAAAATGAAAAACAAATAAAAAGAAAATAATTAGATCAGTTGAAAAATGATATCTGATTTTTCTTTTCATTCTGATATATCCATGCAACTTTAGCTAATAGTACCATGTGCTAAACTTGCTAAATAAGTTGCTAAGAATGAAATGAGTAAAAACGAATGTGTTACACTAGTATCTAAGTGTCTACGTAAAATAGAAAGAAATAAAGTACCAGTCTGAAGTGTTAACTATTGATTTCAATAACCAAAAATCTTCATACAAGTGCAAGAAAATATTGACTAATATTCACACATATTGTAATCTTTGCAATATATCACAATGATTGCAATGACTTAGTATTCAGTTTTCAACACAACTCTCTAATCTACAGATTGCTAGAAAGACAAGCTCTATCTATGAGCTATCTCACTATGATAGGACTGAGTGCTATACTTGCTACTTTTCTATGGGAGTGTGTTGACAAAGTCATCAGGGGCACTGTGGCTACTGCCAACAAGTTTCTCGAAGCAATTAACATGGGAGGGGATGCAGGATGGTATGCCACTGAAACTTCTTTAAATTGGTTCATCAACTTGGAAAGGACAGTTCTTATGGCAGCACACAAAGCCATTGATGATCTTGTGCACTCTTTGGAGTGGCTTGCCTACCAGGAGGCCAAGGCTGCTTTAAATGTTGCCAAGTATGCCACACATGCTCTCAATGTGGCCAAATATGTGCTTGAACTTATGGAGAGTGGCGAGAAGACGATCCTAGACATTGCCAAAGGAGTGATCAATGCTGGGAGTGAGATGCTGAATATTACAAAAGTTGGATTAGTAGGCACGTTGAGCACGCTCTTAGGTGGAGGACAGACATATTTCATGACATCTGTCTAGGGGGATGTGCTCATTTCGACAACGTGGAACTTGATTTAGACAATACTGCACAATTCATCCGTGATATCTTTGTTAGGTATGTCTCAAAGACAATTGAAACGCAATCTGACCATAACTTGGAAATACTAGGGTCCTCAAAGAGCTCAAGAGAATAAACGGAGACGGAGACGACTGGGTTGTAATTGACAATTCTCTTGGCGAACAAGTTTCAAGTGATTGACTCGACACGATTGTATCATCTGAAATAGTGGCAGTGAATTGGAAAAAAAAAGATTAATAAATAATAGCAACATCATGTGGGCAAATTTTCCTAATTCAAGAGTTGTCAGTTTGTCCCCTGCTCAACGCCAAAAAACATACCTTCATTAGAATGTAGCAAACTGCCAGAAAAGTATCGTGAAAAAAAATTCATAATTGACGATATTTTTGTACGGTAGCTTCAATGCCCGGTAAGTGAAACGTGCATGAGATTTCGTGTTATGGCACGTGCAAGTCGACCGACTCATTTGGGCACTTGGGGAGCGGCTCAATACCGTGCTTGTTCACTGCGGAGCTCTCAACGTCTGGTGGACTTACAGGGCCACCGTTCTGTATGCGATTTCCCAACTTTCGATGTCTGTAAAGCCTAGCAACAGTCGTCGATCCAGTACTACAACCGGAACTTCACCCAAGTGGTTAACTTCATCTACTTCAAAACGACACGCAGCAACTACTGTTTCTCTCGTGTTTGCTCAACCGGAACGGGCCCCTCCTCTGGGTTCTGCTGCTGAGAAGTTGCCTATTGTGATGATTGACGACGCTGTAAGTTTGTCTTCATACAGTTCTGGGGCTGGACTTGGCCAGCGGGCGAGTTTCGAGGGTATTGCTGTGGGCGAAACTAGTGGCAGGTCTGTATCTACAATGTATTTAGGTATGGATCAGGCGAGAGAAGAGGTTCAACATAGGGAGAGCCAAGTAGCTGAAAATGTAGCCGAAGATGTCAAAGGTGATTGCCACTATGCCTGTTGTTCGTGTTCAACATTGATGTTTTCCAGATTCACGTCCTCTCGCAGAAACGCCTGTCAATAACGTGCCGACACCAGAAGTCTCGTGCCCCGCTGCAGCAGCCTCTGAATCGACGTCTGTAAAGCCTGAATCTTTGAACCAATCCCTGTTTCCGTCAAGTAATTCCTGGTTCGCATCTTTTACTCGCTCGAGAGGAACAAACGCGACTCCAAAACCACAAAGTTCTACGCCACTCCAAGTCGAAACTCCTACGACTGATCTGCAAGTTGTAGAAACTATTCAACCTCCAGCTTCCTCTACGACTGAAGATGACACACCGCCATCAAGCGATATACCGACAATTCATATCCTTCCTACCTCACTACCCCGAATCACTGCTGGAAATGAGGAATCACCTTCTCTTCCGGCAGTTGCCTCAGGTACCGCTAAACCTATCACAATTCTCCATGAACCTAAACCAGGTCCATCGTGGTTTCCATCGGCCTCTTATTCACCACCTCAGAAAGAATCAGCAGCAAGTGGAACTCAGAATTCTGGGCGTCAGCATTCTCACTTAACGAGCAATGCGACATCAATATCCTCCGTTGATGATGAAGTGCCAAGACCAATGTCTACGCCTGTAGAAGTATCTACAATTACATCTGTACCCGTCACACCTCAACTTCAAAAGGAAAGGGCGCGAACCTCTTCTTTGACTGCATCTTCATCTCTTTTCACACTACGGATACCCTTACTCGGTCGCCCGAAAATGCCCTTGGACCAGGTCGTCGCCGTTGTTCATGCTGAGGATAATGGGAATGTCGCAAGCGATAATAGTGACTTCCATGACCAGAGTCCTCCAATACCTGCTGAATCCGGTATGCTTTTACGCTTCTCCGCCGACCTTGCGTTTTTTGATATATTTCCGAACTTGTCGGTCGTCAGAACAACTCGAACAGGCACAGACATCCGCTTTTATAACAGCGGATAGCGAAGATGAGGCAGCTCAGATAGAACAGCATTCCGAGGGATCTGGAGAAAGCAAGGTAGATGGCGTTACTACTACGTCTTCCTGGTGGGACTACGTAAGATGGAGTAGCAGCACAAGCCTTCACAGCGCACCCCCTACTATCGGATCCCATACGGCGATTAATCTTGCAGATGAAGCCCCACACACTGTCAACGCCGCTGAGCCGGCCCAGTCCAAGCAATCCCTTCCTACTGCACAGTCATCCCCACCCGCTCATGTCATTGCACCCGACTTGCCTCAGCCGGATGGACACTCTAAGGATACCCAGGACCCAATGAGTTCGGGCCGGACACCTTCGTTACCTTCTGAAGAAACGAGCAAGAGCTTGAACTACGCATGGTATTCTTCCTGGGTTTGGCGTTCGCGGTCTGGCACTACAGAACCTCTTACGGATGAGGCCCCAGGATCAATCCAAGTGAACCCGCTGCAACCAAAATCTGAATCTGAATTGATAAAGCAGGAGGCTCTAGCCCGTGAGACCTCAGCACCAACGTCTGACGAACCTAAACCGTTGGAGCAACAAACCTTATTACCCAAGAGCTTCGACTTAACGAATCCAATACAATCCACTCTTGTGGACAACAAATCGAGCTGGGCGTCCTTTTTCCTGTCACGTTCTGTTAAGAGTATCACTCAAACTGGGGAGCAGAAGGAAGATGATGGCATGGAAGTTATGGATATTGATGAGGATAAAGACACCAACGTTGGCTCAGCATCTGCTTCAATCAAGTCTGGCAAAGTACAAGAACAGGACCTTCAGTATTCTTCATCCAATCCCTCGCTCCCGAAACCCGCCAAAACACCTAGCAAGGACCAGGAACTTAAGAAGAAGGAACTGCATGCTCCACCTTCGACGAATTCGGAAATCTTGAAACATCAGACTCCGAAAGGTTCAACGGTTCGCCAAGCATCTCCTTCACCGTCTGCAGGAAGATCTGGTGCATCGACTCCCATTTCTCCGCGCTCAACTCCACCCAACTTGGTGCTGCCAACTTGGGGTGATACTTTCCGTGCCCCACCTCGTTCTGTTTTGCCTCCGCCGGAAACCTCATCTTCTACTATTGCAAAAACGTTCAGATTCGTTAGCGGGCTCCTATCGTCTGGGGAAGGCAGCTCTACGTCATCTGTTAAAGGGAAGGCGAGAGCCAGAGACTTTGTGCATTTTGGTAAAGAGCTTCCGAGAGCATTAGATGTAGTTGGAGAGAAAATTGATCCTGTATTGCTGAACGGGGACTGCAAGGTGGCTGTGATTGGTATTGCGGGTTGGTCTCCAAGTGCGTTTTCTCCTACATGTTTCTGTACTCAAGTTGAACATACCACTTTCTTGCAGGTGCCGTCACGCGAACAATTGCGGGTGGTGTCAGTCTCCTTCTACTTGCAGGATAAGAGGATTTATACTGATCGTTTTGATTATTCCAGCTGCCATCATCGAGTAGTAAATTCGTAACTATGACTTGCCAAGCTTTGGCGCGGTTCGAAGAAATACATGGAGTCAGATTCAAGAAGGTTACGAGAATTGCCTTGGAGGGAGATGGAACTGTCGCGAGAAAGGTCGACAAGTAGGCCTTCCCTATTTATTGAATGATCGCGATTGCTGACATGTCCAAGAGTACATCAACATCTCGTTTCGAATCCAGATTGGATAGATGACCTTCACGCTGCGGATGTAATTTTCGTGGCTGCTCATTCTCAGGGGTCCATCGTTGCGGTCCATCTCATCGATCGTCTGATACGAGAAGGTCATATCAGGACTTCCAGTGTGACAGAGCGCTCGGATGAGGCTTCTGCGGCTGATCCCGGAAGCACTTCCAGTTCGATGCCTCTCCGAAGGCAGAAGATTTGTTTTCTGTGTCTGTGTGGTATTCACCTAGGGCCATTAAGGTACCTGAAGTTGAGCTCTTTTATACAGCCTTATATCCAGGTGCACTTTTGTCTTCCTGTCGCTCTAAAAGAGTCTTATTTATTTGCCCAGTATTTTGAAAATGCGGCTGCTCGAGAGATCTTCGAATTCCAGGTATGTTTTTCCGTACCTTTCCAGTTACCATCTTGATGACAAATTTTGTTTCAGAATACAGATAATATGGTATCACAAGATTACGTAAGCGCCCTGAAGAATGTCATGCGTCACGGTGTAAGTTGTGTTCTTTCTAATCGTGTCCGTGATTGATGACAAACTAATTTCTCATTTTGCAGACGAAGATAGTGTATGTTGCTTCACTGAATGATCAGATGGTCCCAATATATTCGGGCCTATTCACCGCCGCGACCCATCCGCATATCCTACGGGCGCTCTATATCGATGGCGACGCATATCAGTGGGAATCTCCTTTGTAATATCTTGTTATCACTGATGATCACTGAATTTTCCGTAGTTCGTCAGACTTTCTGTCTAACCTGCTGGTGTTGCTTCTTCGGATCTTGAATTCAGGGTTATCTGATAGTGGTCTGTTGACTCATTTATCAGAAGCAACAGCTGGATCTTTGAGTGGCGTTGGCCATTCAAGTGCATATGAAGAGCCTGCAGTGTTCTCGTGGGTGTCTTTCAAAGCATTGTTCTGGGTCATTGCTGATACCGGAAAATGCAGGCTGGCTGTCAATTATCAGTTCCTTGTAAACGATGGTGATGGGGAGAGTCATGAACTGGTTGTCGAGCCTTTCAATGCGGTGACGGAACAGAATGATTATGAAGTGCGTCGTCATTTTGACCTGCCACGTCGTCCACAATTAAAGTAACCTCCTCTCTTTCGCCCATTTCTAAGATTCCTTGGTCCCTTCGCGATCTTATCGCTAACGAACGAGTCGCACATCTATTTTCTCGCGAGTTCGTATCTTTGCGAGACGCGTTTGGAGATTGGCAGCCGAAGACTACAATACTTCGGGATGTCAAACGCAAACTTCAGCCGATTCAGCGATTGTCTAGCATTTCGACAAGTCCTTCAGGTCCTGTCAGTAAACTTTGAGCTGCCTGATAAATTACATCTGGGATCTAATTGCGTTTTTTTTTTTTTCATCAACGTTTCCTAATTTACTGTAGAACTTTAACGTCCCATTCTCGCCGCTGGCGGCATCATCAGCATCAACATATTCAACGTAATCGCAGACTTGACCATGTTCGTATATAATTCACGGAGGCAGGGTCAGTGGTTATCGGCATTTTTCCTTATTTATCTTTTCGGACGATGTATCATGGGTTCCTCATTCATCGTGTATGGTTAGATCCGACATCATCATATCATCTATACAATTACCAAGAAACTTTACTTTCTGTCGTAGAATTATTATTTTGGCTGGACGGTATGCATTATGCAGACATTCAGACATTCTGCGTGAGAACGCTTATGGCAAGACAGGTATAGTATCAGTAATCTCTCGGAGACGGGATGACGCTCGCCTTCCTTTACCGAATGACACAACCTGTGTCATCTGACGCTGACGGGCAAGTTGTAGGCGAAGTAAATTGGATGCGCATTTCATAGGATGACACAATTGATATAGAGTATGCACTATCGCGCCCCGCATGGACCATGGTCTCGTGGAATGCAATAACACCAGATACGAGGAAACAATTCAATAGGTATGAAGCACTGATGACGGAACTTGGATCCTAATGAGAGAGAGACGCCTATAATAACAAATAAACAAACATGGCATCAAAGAAAAGGGGCTCAGGCCCGGATTATAATGCAGTCGTGGTAAGCGATCTTTTTATTTCGTATGAATGACGGAATGGTGTAAGGGCGGAGCGACGGAAGAACGAAGGGGAACTACGTAGTAGCCGGTAGAGAAGGAACTGGCCCCCCGTCAACGATACTCTGCCCCACAATCACCAATGATAGTGATCAGACGACATCCTCTAGACTTGTCGAGCACAGATTGTATGAGATCCCTATCCTCGTTGGAAAGCTCGAATTCAAACACTCGATGATTATCGCTCGTATGTTCGGATATGCCCATTCGAGCGCCTATTCTCGTTAGATAAGGGAATGAAACCCACAAGAAGAGAAGAAGAAGAAAAAAGAACCAGTGAATGAATGCATGAACACGGATATTGACGGAAGGCAGAGATGCGGCGTACCAATAATTACAGCGCCAACGAATTGATGATCAAGGACCCAGCGGGTGGCGACGTTTGCGATCGACACTGCATGATGATCGCCAATCCCTCGTAAAGTGCTCAATAAGGTCTGGAAGAGTTGCCAATCACCCCAAGCATTTAGTATCATATCGAGATACTAATGTTCGGAGGAAGGGTCAGTAATCATAAAGGATCTGAGAGAAAGAAAGCATGAAGTTGTCGTACTTTACGTTGAGATGGAGTAAGTTTTCCTGTGTAGGCCTCCGGCTCAGGTTTGTTGAGCCACGTATCGGAAAGAAAACCTCCGCACTGGAGATAATGTGGTTGGCGATCCTAATACTTCCCAGAGATAGGATAATATGAAACGTACCAGCGTGCCATAAGTGAGGAGCTTTACGTTATGCTTTTCGCAGACGTCTGCCATCCCATGAAGGGGGCGCGTATCAATTATAGAGAACTGTATAACATCTGCCGAGGAACGAATAAGGATAAAAAGAGACAACGTACTTGGACTTGATTGGAAACGATTGAACTCGGCCCGAGTGACGTGCATATAGCGTCAGTTCGGATGGTATCGAAGTTGCACAAACCCAGGGCGCCAATCAGGCCTTCCTCTTGAAGATCTTGCAGGTGCTTAAGCGCCGACATGTACCCACCATCACTATAATCGTTCCAGTGGAACTGAGGAACGTGCTGTCAAACTTTTTAATGCCGATTTGCGGAAAAGCAGGTACCTGAAGAAGATCCACACGCGAAGACTGCATGCGAGCGATGCGCTCGCGAACAGCGGCTTCTACCATTTCACGTGAAACGTCCACAGCCTTGAATACGCACCACTTGGTTGCTCCGACGACTCCCTTGGATTTTTTCGATTCTTGAGCAGCTTGGCCCTGGATAGCATAAATAGGAAATAAACACGTTGTTCTTGCCGAAGAATGTAGCCCTTACAAACAGGATCTCGGCGCTTCCATAGTGATCGGCTATGAACAGACCCCAAGCCCACATGAGTTACTTTTCCGGGGAGAGAAAGTTGATCAACTCGCCCTGATGGTAGAGTTATTGATCGATATACGAAAGGTTAGCAAGAGTGAGTACGAAGGCGCAGGGAGCGCACCATGTCTGAACGAGATGACGTGGTTAGGTTATGTTTTCCGGGTCAAATTTTGATTGCGTACCAAATGCCGTGTAGCCCTGATCCATGTAATTGTTGATCGCCTTCCGTACCTTAGAAGCAGAGGCTGTACCCCATGCAGCACTTGATAACTGCCAGAGGCTGGCAAGGAGTGTTAAGAAAGGATGCGAGGTGGAGAGCAGGAGGAGCGTACCCTGTGAAGATACGAGGACAAGAAAGCGAACCGAGGGCAAAAGTCTCCACCGCTGAATTTGTGTCGGCGATTGAGGGTAACATAGTGGTGAGATTTTTGCGGGCAGATGCTCGTGATATTTATATCGAGTCCGGCTTGTTGATCAAACTCAATAAGTAGAGATTACCTCAGCCCGTGCCATCCGCAGCCACCCGGCAACTTATTTAAACACCGATAAAACTTGGCGAGCACTTCCTAATTAGGGTATAGTTTACGAAATGCTCCAAAGGGAGAACCTCGCACCCATCTGCACTTGCTATATATGATATCTATCCCCACATCATTAACTGACTTTTCCCAACCAAGCTCAATGGCAGTACCGGAAGTTCTCCCAACTGGAAACGCTGACAAGGCCCCTCTAACCCATGTGTAAGCACAACAATAACCCCACCACTTTGGCTTTTTTCCTCATTTTTTCTGACTTGATCTCTCTATAGCAATCTCATGGTCGACACATTTATTGCAAACACCAGCGCTGACGAGTCAGTGACGTCTGTTCATTATATTGTCCAACGTAATGAATTTCAGGGACTGACGTCGTGCCCATCTCCTATAAATTTCTAGCTTGAGAGCAATAATTCGGAGCTTGCTCGCCACGTCACCTCCAAGCGTCGCGAGCCAGTTCAAGGCCATAGCCCAAGGCCGTCTGAAGCAGATAAACGCAGCACATCTCCCATCCCTCTCTATCTTTGCTCAGACAAAGGACGGGCACTCTATTCCAACCCCTGCTCTGGAAGAGACCCTGGCCAGAGCACGATCCCTATATGGTGCCGGCATGGGGTTTGTGAGTTTGAGGATACTCACCGAGGTCATACGAAGGACGGTCGGGATAAGGTGGAGGGACGATGACGAGGTCGCTGACATATTGGCAGTAGTAGATTCTGATATCACCCAAGCGATTCAGAGTTGTAAAGAGGAGCTTGACCAAAGTCTGGTTTTGGACATATCGGAAGCTCGCGACATTGTGATGGAGTTGAAGTTAAGTGTCGGAAGAAGTATGGTCGATGTGCAGAGTTGGGGAGGAGAGTACCCCTTCGGCAGGGCATCTGCGAGTCTTGATTACTGGAAATTCTGATAACCGGTCTAGGACTAATCTATACGTCCTCTGAAACGAAGTTATTCTGATAGGAAAGGAACAGAGCTTGCAACTTTACAACTGTGTGCGTAGTGTCACTGATTAGAGATAAATTTTGTTCACAATAGCGGCGTCTTGGCAAGTGGCCGATAAGCTGTCGCAACGAAGCAGCATCCGAAGAGTTTTACATAATGCAAGAAGCATCATCAGGCAATACTGACGCACAACCTGTAGGCTCGCTTGAAACATCGCTAATGCTCAAACCGCTGTAGCTCGCCAGGGACGGGAGAGGCATACTACAGCCGTGGTCCACCGTCCACCCCAACCGGTTGTGTAACAAGTCACCGATAGTCTGGTGATGGGGCTTGTGCACTGAGTGCGGTAATCGAACAACCCCGACATGAACACAAATGTTAATGAACGCGCACCCAACGTGTACACGATGCCTTATTTGTCAATCTCTCCCCTGGTAGGCTGGCTTGACCGACTTTCCTACCATAGCATACGAGAACGTAGTCGTCAATCCTCGGGTTTCACGTTGTGGCGAATTTGAATTTCAACAATCTGCGAAGCATATCAGAGAATCTCGCACATCAGTAAAATAATCTCGCTTATGTGCCGTGGAGCCGCCAAGCAGCTGAAAGGACACAACCACTTACTCGCAAGTATCAGGTACTTAGTGATAGACCCCACCCTCATCCCACTTCCGCCAACACAAGTTTCATAGGCTCTATAGGTTATATCACGACCGTCGGCGTCCCTAACGGCAACCTCATTGAAGAATATCCTGACGACATATGACGCTCTCCCGTCGTATTACGGTATCATCGCTGTATATCCCTGTCACTCACATCAGATCGCCCATCAAGCAGTAAACTGAATACATCATCAGAGATAGCCGGGCCACTCTGCTTCAGCGTGAACAATTTTCGGTCAACGTCCTTCCACCGAAGATTGCCGCGCTTAAAAATATTACATGTGGTTCCCCGCAATTGGCGCCGAACTATGACGCACATGTTTGAACAAAGTCAAAAGCTAATCCCATATAAGAGCAGAACGAAGAGAACATTCGTATGCGCGACTTGACGTACTAGGTACAACTTGTGGTACTAGATTTGAGTTAATTGAGCGCTTGCCAGCGATATAGGGGAGAAGAAAGTGCCCAAAAGCGTTCAAGCACACACCCACAATGCGTTACTTTTGCCATGCTCCAAGGAATGCCGGAAATAGAGGACAATACAGATCGGTGTTCCCGGTTCGCGGATGATGCATCCTGCTGGAGGTTTGATCCACCTTTGATTCATGGGCGTTCAGCGCTGTATTTCGTGTTCAGCATCGCATAGAGCCGTGATCGCTCACCTTATAATCAGCATTTGATTAAGCCAGGAAATAAATCGACAATGCGTAGACCAGGAAGACTTTCTTTTCAGCTCAAGGTGTAGGCAGGGTAGGTTCTGTTGGAATCTGACGTGAATTGAATTTGTTTCAGCAACAGAGATGGCAAGACGGAGCAAGGGAGAGGTTAGGTCTGTTGACAGGGGGGGGTAGAGTGAACTTGGCGCTGGGCTTCATAATAGACGCGGGAGATATACAGAAAACCGGCGGGGCGTCGTGATGAGCGTTTGCTTGGGTCACCGGTTCAGTTCAAGTATAAGTAAGCTCAACAACTTGCCGGTAAACTTCAGAATATAGACCCCGGCGAGGTACATATTTGCTGCTTTACTCTGATTCACTCTCAAGACATGTGCTTGAGCCACCGTACAGAATTTATGGTATTAAGAATAAGTTAATAACCTCGGCTCTGTTCCAACAATCAGATTGAATACGATCTTCGTTAAATGATTCATGCGTAACACAGACAAAGCCCATGCTCCAGGCTCGTTTCTGATATGAATGAAAGTATGTACAAAGTAAAGTGTCAACGGACCCGTATACCTGACTATCCGCGCCCCATACAGTTATTCGGCCCGTAAAAACTTGGGGTAGGGGGAGGAAAGATTGTACCATTCTCAATGCAACCACAGTGAACAGGATAAGTAACTTGGAGCAGGTGTGGTCCGATTGCGGGAGGACCAAAGTTGAACGAAATGAACTGCATACCACTAGACGCGCGAAAAACCCAAAGAATAAGTCAAGGAAAGGAAAGTTGGAGTGATTGGAAGTGTGTATCTGCTGGCATGAGGCGCAAGACCTAGACTTTCGGCGCGAATCCTGGAGTTTTTCGTCTTGACAGACGCGGGTCTTCTTATTCTTGCTTTGCGAAGGCAAACAAGTTTCCAGAAACTTGTTCCCGCCTAAAGCCCATTATCAGATCCATCTTCCCTAGAGGTCCACCTGTTCCGCTTCTCCGAGGTGCAGAACCCGTTGCAGGACAGAGGGTTGCGCAGCGTTGGACTGGGTCTCGCTCGTTGTGGGTCGTTTGTTCCCCTCTGGAAGAAAGCGCTTCTTTCAAAGTCGCAGAGATCTGTCAGTTGAAACAGACATCCCCATCTCATATCAGTGGGGTAATCTGCCCGCAATGAGAATGCAGCGTAAGCTGCTTCAGCAAGATAAAATTGAATGTCTTGATTTGGAAGTTTGTTGCTCGTACTGTAGAAGAAGAAGAATCAGATGTACTGCCCGGTCACCTATGCAACAAAATAGGAATCGGACAGCACTTTCTGACCGCCATCAACCACTGGCAGTGCTGTGAAACCATAGTAAAACGGTATCTGCACTCGTCACAGAGCGTAACGCTCACTTTTCTGGCGGTTCATCGAGCCTTTCTACAATGATAAGAGTGGAGCAGATACGCCACCGTTGACCCAATATCTGCATATACTGTGTGTCTCCAGCTTGAAGCTTCACAGAAGTTCAACGATGGCTGGATGTGACAAATGTGACAATGAAACGCCACAGAACTTTGCTTGCCAGCATAAAAATAGCAGCCACACAAATCAGGATCTCAGAGAGTCCGGGAGTCTCTTAATTCCAGATCCTTGTACACATCGAATCATCCACATTGTCGGCAAAAGTTCTCTTTCCGGAGCATTTTCGCGTTCGCGTCCACATACTGTTGTCCCACCAACCGAAGAAATTTCTCAAGCTGTTAGCATCGCTGCTGCATAATGGCCGGGTACATTCGGGTACCAAGGTTGCAGAGGAATTGCAGGGTCATCAGTGTCTGTGTTTACGCTCGTTGTCACTGTTCTGAGCTTCCTCTTTGTTGTTTTCCATGTGGATCATGACTGATCCCATATGCTCGATGGCATATGGTGCGCTTCGGCCCGTAATCGATCTGATGAAAGCCATATAATCAGGTATACACTTACCACCCGTTAGTAAAGTTCATTTCATTGTTAGACTAGCAGAGAACACAAGACATGTCATATGCAAGAGCATTCGTACCGCTTGAGCTCCTCCTATCCTTTGGAAGGCCATCAAGAAGCTTCCTGTTTCCATGACCTTGTGGGGATGCTGATTGTCGCCATCCGTACCCTAGCTCCACATGAAACGCCATAAACCTGGACATGGTCTGCACTCCAAATCACACTGGCTCTCATGCATCTGTCTAACTTGTCGCTTCGTGGACATCAAGCCGTGCTACACTCTTCAAGGATCATTGACGAACAGATCTGTCGTGGAGCATGAGGTCTCTGATCCTGTTACTTTTTGTCCGTGGCCTTTGTCTCCGTTCTTTATAAACGTCGTCTCTACCACTTCATTGTAACTAAAACCACCTCTTGGAACAACAGCATGATGTCCCTCAAGACCCTCACAGTCATCGCCATCGCCTTAGCTTCCGCTACTGCACTTCCTACCTCTGCGTGTGCTGACATATCAGAGTTGTTCCCTGTTCCCAGCACAATTTCACAATGGAGCACCTCTTCGCTTTCTAACAATTCTTTGCCGCTTGCAGATAGTACATTCAGGCTATTCGACAACATCAATGCCCTCTCACACAATTATGTCACTGCTCCTGATGGCATCATGTCCATGCAAGCCCATTATCCCAAAGGCTCATATAATTTCCAACATTCCCCTCAGGGAGGAATATCCTTCTATGCTCCAGGACCTGCTAACGTAGATCTTACGACTGCGAAGGAGGCGACGTTCGGATATAGCGTCTATTTCCCATCAGGTTTCGATTTTGTTCTTGGTGGAAAGCTCCCGGGTCTCTGTGCGTTAAAACCAGCATCCGAATTCTAATCCTAGTTAACACCGATGGGTCACTTTGTAGATGGTGGAGACTCGGCAAGTGGTGCAGTCAGCTGTTCAGGAGGAAGGAAAGATGTCACTTGCTTCTCCGTGCGTTTGATGTGGCGTCCTAACGGCCAGGGAGAACTATATAGTTACCTACCTCCTTACACTGTACCTGGGTTTGAGCCCAATCAAGTACAGTGTTCGGTTCCACCTCTATCCGACTGCAACCCAACGTATGTGTCCACACTTTGAGCTTTCAGTAATGTGCTGAATCTGAATTCATTGTGCATCCTAGCTATGGAGCCTCTGTAGGACGAGGTGCCTTTTCTTTTACCCCGGGCACAAGAACCTATGTTTCACAGAGGGTTAGGTTGAATGATGTCGGGCAGGCCAACGGAGAAATGGAACTTTGGGCTGACGGAAAGAGCGTGATCAAAGTCGGCGGGTTGATCATCCGCGACAAGGATGAAGGCAGGCTCAGAGGTATCCAGATGCAGACCTTTTTTGGAGGAAGTAATCCGGACTGGGCAACGCCGAAAGATCAGGATACTTACTTTTCTGACTTCTCCGTCGCTATTACAGAATCTCTTTAAATTCCTGCAGCACAAACCTATATTTGTACGAGGGTAACTTATTGCTATCACATTTTTTATTTATGTCGTTCGCTACTGTTAATTTGATATTTCTTTCCCCTGCAATCACACACGGTACCTCAGGTTTTTAAAATTGGCAGTATATTAAATAATTATTGCGATCGCGTAGCGAAGCCCCATAGTTATTTACATAATTTCCCTGTTTGTTGCTCGCCCGTTTGTTACCGAACTACTGCTACGTAGTAATTCATTCTTCGCGAGATCACGACTTACGCAGCCGCTTTCAGGCAAATTCCAACGAAAATTTACCCCAAACAAGATTGAGAATTTGAGACTCGAGCATCATGGTGTATTGCATGCTGGTAGAAATATTTTTGTCATTCTACTTTGCAATCAGCAAACATCTTGTTCTTGCCGGCCCACAACTCAAGTTGCAACTCTCCAGGTGAAGACTCCATCAGGAAACTGGGGGGGTGCTGGCATGACCAGTCGGAGTTGATAATTAGTCGGCAGATAGCCGGCAGATTGCAATGGTATATCTAGCTCTATCTACATTTATAATTACACACAATAATTATAGTGATTGATCATTTCTTCTAATAATTATAAATACAGATAATATATTACAAGGGGCTATAGCAGACCCACAAGTATTATATATTGTTCATGTTGAAATTGCAAACCAAATCAGGTATATTACATATTGTCTTTGCCCTTTTGCATAGTTTAATTCCCGTCGTGCTGTGTTATTTCTTGTCTTCATCGAGCCCACTAGCATGTTTGTTCGTTGTTTGTACATTTCCCGTTTAGGCTCCGGACTACTACCTGTAGTACGTTGTGCGCCGTTTCGGATACCTCAGAGATTATTCCCATTCTCTGAGGTCAGTAGTCATTTACATGCTATCTATCTATTCTCTTGCTGACCAGTTAATTAGCATAATTGACATAGTACTTTAATAGGTGCAAATACAGAGATTATTCCCATTCTCTGAGCATAATTAACATAGTACTTCAATAGTTCAACAGGCTTACAGATGATAGCCCAAGCTTTATCTAGCTTTCTCTACAAATGTAATTATTGTAATATATGATCATTTTTTCTAGGAATTGCAGAGTATAGATCATTTATTACAAGGAATTATATTAGCCATAGGGTGTTATATTATGTACTCTACTAAGTCTACTTATGGTACATGCCCCAGTGGCTAAGATGTGTGATGCATGTGAGAAATACTTGAGATAAATCTGAGAGTTCAAACCCCAGCAAGAGCAAATGAAAAAATAAGTGTGAAATATAAAATATAATTAGAAAATGTAAGAAATAAGAATTGAGTGATGGGCTGTGCTAGAAGAGGAAATACAGTGAATTTTAACTTTATTTATATAATTATTTCTTTTCCAGAGTCACCATACTTATACATCTGGTAATGTCTGGCAACTTTGATGTGACTTGCCATTTTATTCAAGTCTTATATACTTTGTGATTTCTACAAACTCTACTGTGCTAGATCTACAATTACCAGACTATCCATCAGAATTATGTATTATTTACCTTATAATTATTTATAATCCTGTTGAATTTTAGATTATTTTGTAGTATTACAGTCTGCGTTCCTAAATAGGTTATCTATTACATAAGCAGATCTCGTAGTTACGGTTTGATCCCTGTATCTTTTTTCTTTACTTGGTTGTCGGCGAGCTCAATGACAAACAGTTTACTCCTCCCTTGTTGATGTATCTCAGTTGCTAATTCTACTATTGCAACTAGTAGAATTTCAACAAATCCTTGGTCATTTCGACCTAGTTTCCTGATGTCGGACGTAGTACATCCCGGGCCGGGTCAGGCAATTTCTCGGATAGCCGGACTCCACCCCCGGGCTGTTCCTTGAGACTCCGTTCCTCACTGGATGCTGTCCCGTGCTCTTTTTTTTCTTGAACCAACTTTTTCAACGTACACCCGCTGATACTCTTGCGTTATATGCTCATTTATAAGGACTCAGACTTTTTGAGCCACTGCGAACCTGACGAAGGAATCGCGTATTTCTGTCTCGAAAGCTGTACGTAGATGAAATCAAGTCGACACCCCGTCGTTCTTGTCACCCGTTTCCACAGTACGGTAAGTTCGAGCCTCGTTCATGACCTCATGTCCATGTGGATCATAAATGGTCCCATGTACTTTTATGCGCTTCCCGTATTGTAGATATGATAAATTCTCCAATCAAGATATTCGTATGCATCGAGTCCACTACCCTTCAAAAGGCGCTCATACTTGGAGATGGTGACTGCGAAGGGGGTTCGTCCCGTAAAACTATCTACAAATGAAACACCACAGAACCTGGGTCCGTATGGTTTTCAGTCTTGATCATTTGTTTGCATTAACGTATCATTTTGCACATCCTACAGTCGTGTGGTTTAATCAATTTGTTCGATAGTCATCATCAGCTTGGCATGCCGTGGTTGGCAACCAGCAGCCATCCATCATCTCTAAGATTACACCGAACCAGGTGGATTGTGGGCCATACTGTATGTGCAGCACAAGGTGTTCAATCTATTGCCTGTGGCTTTGGTTCCTTCGAGTCCTTATAACAACGCTACCAGATGTTCTGCTACCCAATATCCCTCCTTAACAATATGCTTTCCCTCAAGTCCCTCACAGCCATCGCCATCGCCTTAGCTTCCGCTACTGCACTTCCTACCTCTGCGTCTGCTGACATATCAGAGTTGTTCCCTGTTCCCAACACAATTTCACAATGGAGCACCTCTTCGCTTTCTAGCAATTCTTTGCCGCTTGCAGATAGTACATTCAGGCTATTCGACAACATCAATGCCCTCTCACACAATTATGTCACTGCTCCTGATGGCATCAAGTCCATGCAAGCCCATTATCCCAAAGGCTCATATAATTTCCAACATTCCCCTCAGGGAGGAATATCCTTCTATGCTCCAGGACCTGCTAACGTAGATCTTACGACTGCGAAGGAGGCGACGTTCGGATATAGCGTCTATTTCCCACCGGGTTACGATTTTGTCCTTGGTGGAAAGCTCCCGGGTCTTTGTGCGTTCGCTATCATTTAATCTCCTTTCTCAATGTTGACGGTTTATTTTGCAGACGGAGGAGACACGGCTGGTGGTTCAGTTAGCTGTTCAGGAGGAAGAAAAGACGTCAGTTGCTTCTCCGTGCGTTTGATGTGGCGCACCAACGGCCAGGGCGAATTATACACTTACTTGCCCCCTTACACCGTTCCCGGATTCGAGGCCAATAAAGCTCAGTGCTCAGTTCCGCCTTTATCTGACTGCAACCCTGTGTATGTGCCCTATGTGCTCACGGACAACGCAGCGATCGAAACTGATCATGTTATCAAATTTTAGATACGGAGCCTCTGTAGGACGAGGTGCATTCTCATTCACCCCGGGTAAAAGAACCTATGTTACTGAGAGGGTCAGATTGAATGATGTCGGGAAGGCCAATGGAGAGATAGAACTATGGGCCGATGGAAAGAGCGTGATCAAAGTCGGCGGGTTGATCCTTCGCGACAAGGGGCAAGGCAGGATCAGAGGCATCCAGATGCAGACTTTCTTCGGAGGAAGCCACCCGCAGTTCAAAACCCCCAAAGCTCAGGATGCCTACTTCTCTGATTTCTCGGTTGCTATCACCGAAACTCTTTGAACCGGTTTCCACGATTGATGACCGGCGGCACAATCCGCGCATATAATCACACACACCGCCTTTACACACAAGGGTCATGACGCATCGTAAATTATTTACTTCACGCATTCTGTAGTAGCGCATTTTCCAAGTTCCGCTAATATTGGCTTGGCTACCGTCTGTCTTAACTTATTCATGGGTACCATGGGTTTTTTTATACGGGATGTAATTGTGTACACCTTCTGAGCTCAATATTATTTCGGATCTTTTCGGGAACAACACAAAGTTCACGATGTTCCAACATCTAATTCCCGAGGTCGCAGCATTAGAACTGCAACCCTGAGAACAGGATATAATATAAATACGGTCAGTTACCTTATACCATGTAAGTGCATGGTTACAGTGACATGCGAGTACAAGAACACATCGCAAAAAAAAGGGTGTAGATGAACCTTGAAATTGTGAATAGGAAGGGTATATGCTCGGTGCAATAAGATCGTATTTATAGACGATTGGTCTTCATACCTTCCAGAGCGGCATGAACACGCATGTGTAGTGCATTCTGTGAGACAAGAAATGTTAGATTCATACCGGCACACAACACGCATGTTCGAGATTTACCTCCATGCTATATTTGCCCTGTACAGAAAAAATAGTAATGGACAAGGTGAGAAAAATCGGGAAAAAAAGCAAGACAGGAAGGATTCACCTTTCTGCCTGTCTGGTTGACCTCAAGGGATTTTCCGGAATATACAAGCTCCAGATGTGTCCTCCCGCCTTCAACGTCGCCAGTGCAGACAAGTAATCTACCAAGTTCGTAATCTTCATGGAAGCACTCAATTACAAACGAGATCGTTGGCCAGGGGAAGAGACAGGTGTGGGGACGTACGAGCGTGATAAACCAGGTGATGATCCCACTTGATCTTGAGCCCATGTTCAAAGATCGTTTCAAACACCTTCTTTGCTCGAGCTACGGCGACACTCTTTTCGATCGTAACGTTTTCGGCTGGGTCAAGGACAGCATCCGCGTCCTTCAGAAAAGTGAGAATTCTTCACACGATGCATGCAAGTTATCAAATCAATATTACTCACTGGATAAGCGATATACCTCAAACAAACACCCTCCAAGAACTTGGCCAGACAAAGGTCATCCCAATATCCTTGTCCACCCTCATATCTGTGAGGTTCATTCTCAAACTGTTTTATCCTCGCCAACTCTGCATCGACTTGGGGTAACATCTTGGATAAGATAATATCCCTAGGTGCGTGGGCAATACCCATAAACACGTACGCTAGTTCCAGCGCAGGAAGAGTTAGTCGATTCTTCTGTTCCTGAAATTTTCTAGCTCTCCTGGAGACGAATTTCTAGAATACGCAATAGTCGTTAAATGAGGGCAAGAGTAGAACAATATCCCAGTACCTCTAGCGGAATCGATTTGCCAGCAATACGTTGTTTTAAACCAGGAACTTCGGCAAACAGGCGGGCCGCTTCCTTATTTCTTTCCTCTCCTCCAAGCTGAAGTAAGCAGATCGCCATACCAAAAGTGTAACATGCTTTTGACCACTGTAAACCTCAGTCGCAAGAGAGCACAGGCAGATATTAACAATGCTGGAGCAAGGATGAAGAGGGTTACACTTACGGTGGCCTCTGCCTTCAAAATCTTCCAACATTCCAAGGACGCGGGTATATCCCACAGCGCAAGGTTTGCAGTGGCCATCTCCCAAAATGAGATGAGATGTAAATTACGATATTGGTTCTGAACCTCCATCGCTCTCTGATAATATTCGATAGCTTTCTTGGGTTGACTGCGTACTAAACTCAAGCGACCTTGGCCAAACAAGAAAAACACGCCTAGGTGAAGGGACAACCTGTTAATGGGCGGAGGGCTTGGGAGATAGAGGATCAATAGTGTAATTACCGTTAGGGTATCTTTTCGAGTTCCAATCCAGAATCTTCTGTGCCATGTGTACATCGACACCCTCGAAGGTGAAGCTCGACAACACAAGGTGGAAAATCAAAAGTCCCATATCACATATGGATCGACGAATGCCTTCCTTTTCTACAATGCCAAAAAATAATTGAGTAAAAATTCAGTGCGAAGGAAAGTATTTAAACTCACCAGCACTAACAGAAGGCTCATTGGAGTCCTTTGTCCATCCACCAGATCTTGCAAGATACTCCAAGCCCGTCGTACGATCTCCTTTATACCCAAACATCTCAATAATAGTCAATAGCTTACCCGGCATAAGACTAAGAATCAGATGACAAATCCCATTCCCCAAATATACACCAGACCGGAAATGAACATCGATGGATTTGTCTTCAGGGCCTTCGCCGCGAGCCTGAGCCTCGGCATCCATGACTTCGATGTACTTGCCCAACTGGCGATAGATACCAACGATAGTCCGCAAGTTGAGACTTTTGATTATCGAACCAATTCAAGAGCCAGCGAAGTTGTTAACACGGCTCACGAGTACGACAAGAGTGCGGAGAGGGAGAACTCACGCTTCCTTGACAAACGCGAGCCAATCGCCCGAATACACGATGCCTAGCAATGCTTTCTCAAACAAAGACTCAGCATACGTCAACTCTGCATGCCTTTCTACCGGCGTCATGCTCTTAATCCACCCAACGCCGGAAGTATTCAGCGACCCGATAACAAGCCCGACAAGACGAGTGGGTAACGAGGCGACACGTTTGCGATGTTGACTTGCTATAGCGTTCCCGTGCTTGGTATGTCCGATCGCATCTAGAAGATCCTGTACCCAAGGAGATATACACCAAAACATGCACATGTCAGATCACCGTCTAATTGATGACAAATTCGTCCTCTGCCACACATACCTCATCTTCAAAAGACATGAAGGCCTTCACACACTGAATGAGTCCATATCCAGTCGCATAATACAACCTCTGCCTACATCAGCCACCAATAAGCTTTCAGGGAGTGATTCAGCGGATCAATGCAAGGTATTATAACGTACTTTGGGGGATCCATTTGATGACAGAACTCCTCAGACTCGACCATATGCGAAGCCAAGAACAGATCTAGGGCATATGTCACGCCTGGCAGGTCGTCCATCGCGCTCTCCTCTGGCACGTATTCCCCACTGGGGGTCTTGACGTCTGGTGGTGGGGGCGGCACAGTATGCATTGCGCTTTGATCACCAGCCTTTTCCATGAGTACACTACCAGACGTATCCGGAGAGGTGGTCGGCGAAATGGGGATAGTGACTGAAGTCAAGATCCCCATGTAAGCGATGTCAGAAAAGGAAGGTGAAGCCGCTTGGAGTATATAGTTTTGTCGACCTCATCAGTGCCAAGAATATGTAAGTACTCTGGGTGGGAGCAGTGACTCGTGCACCGGAACAAAGTATTTATGTATTGAGAATAGTAGTCTATTTGTTTTACTGGTGGGTCATGTCCCACATAAAAATTTGATTCAACTCCAAGGTAAGCTAGTCCTCGATTATTTTCAAGATGTACAATCTAGGTACGATACAAAACGAGTACAAGGTTTACGTGTGATGCGTAAGAGTTAGGACAGCGATGATATCGTGCAACCTGCAAAGGAAACCAAACAAGGGAAAACAGAAAAACATACAATATGTTGAACATTAAGAGTAGATCTAATCCGAGATGATGACGAGTCTTGTCGACGCATAAGAATAACGAATGCGACAAGGTGGTAAACGTGCAATTATGTAAAGCCAAGCGCTGACTAGCACTAACGGGAAACGCTTCAAGGCGAGTCGAAAACGAACGATATGCCACAAAAGAACACAGAATCTTCACAGAAAAGAACAATAAGAACAAATCTTGAGTTAAAACAAAGTATGTTCATCCCTCCATTTCGAAATCAGCCTGTAAATCCAGGCTTGCCATGTCACCTAAGTGATCTTCATGGTCTGATAGCAGGCGAAGGCTATTCGGCGAATCTAGAACAGATGAGAAATTCGCCGTGGTAGGTGAGACGCTACCTAGAGGAGATGATAGCGATTGCCTATGAGGAACGCCTGCGTGTTGTAATTTTGAAAAAACCAACGTTGGTGAAGGTGAAGTCGAGTCTGTGGAGAAACCGCCAGAACATGGTAGCATTGCCTCCTCGTCATCATCGTTTAGCATCGACATATTGCTTGGGGGAGCCTGAAACACAGACGACGAAATGCTGGCACGGTTTCGGCTAGACCTTTTGCCAATAGAACCATCCAAGAAAGAAGTAGGGTCCAACGAAATACTGTTTCGTTCCCGCAAAGAAAACGAGGCGGAGCGATACATACTCCCCTTTTCCATCATTTCGGGTGGAGGGAACATTGGTTGCAGCCTTGGAGGCCTGGTCCTTCTGTAAAGTGCTTCTATCGAACCTGTCCGAGGCATGCTATCATGGCTAGGATATCGATTGATAGGAGGAGATACAAGTGACGGTCGCCGAAGACGATCCAGTAAATCCATGTTTTGATCCTCCAGTTCTAGTATCTTGTCCCTTAATCCAGCGTTCTCTTCGCGTAGTATTTTGTTCATATTCTGTGAGTCATACAACGCAGAAAGCAATGCATCTGTTTCCATCTGATGCTTATCTTTCAAATTATGAATTTCGCTTTCTTGATTTTGTAAAGAAGTCGCAGAAACAGTTGTTGGCGCAGTGGAAGCTGAAAAAGGTGTGCAGCCTCTAACGGAGGCGGACTCTGATATCGTGCCCGTACGAGTTCTGCCCCACGAAGACGATGTTCTGGAAATCTCCGAATGTCCGGATCTCGATGGTGCCATGTGATGAAGATCACGCTCAGGGCTACGCCCTGTTGTGACTCTATTTGTGGCGTCCTCGTCATTTGACATCAACCCCGCAGCCTTGAACAGTTTTGTCGTTCTAGGGCCTGGAACAGAGTGGAGCATCGTGGCCATTGGAGCGGATCTGTAGGAAGAGACAGGTGGGGATGTTCTGCTATCGCTCATGCTCCTATTCCTGGATTGGAATGGGCTCATGCGATCCTGTTCAAGCGATGACCGAGCTTCACTGTCGATACTAGGACGAGATCCAAATGGCCTCCGGCTTGCTGTGGTCCCCAAAGATGATGAAGCGCGTGAAGAGGGTGACAACGAATCCGCCTCCCAAGGACTCGATGATGATACAAGATGACGTAAAGGAGGACGGGAAGTCGAAGGATAATGAAAAGTAGACATTCGTGCTGGAGTGCCTAATCTCGAGGAAAGGGATCTTCGAGAGTGTGATTCCGTGGAATCAGCTCGATTCAGGGCGCCATGATCATCGACAGCATTAGCAGACAGTAGTGGCTTCTGTACGGTAACGGAGGATGATGGATTGGCATCTCCTGGACTGGGGTATACAGAATGGGGACGTATCGAGGTTGTCTCTGACCTCCGCGGGTGGGCGAGTCTGGTCACAGATGTCGGCGATCGAGAGGACGTAGATGCAGACAATGTTGATTGAAGCGGAGAGGGCTGCTGGAACGTCAACTCGCAAGAAGGACGCGCTGATGACCAAGCTTCTGAGGTAAACGGCGATGTTCGAGTTTGGTGCGAGAACTCTGAATGTGCAGGAGAAGGTTGTGTTTCGTGGGTAGCCTGATGTGGGGAAGGAAGTGACTTGGGAACGAAAGTAGGGGCAAACTGGGGACCCATAAGTCTATTAGGACTTAGGAGAGCAGCCAGGTCTGGGTCCAGTGCACTTAAGTTGAAGCTCACATCATGAACACGGCCATCCGAAGCCTCCACTTCTTGAGCTGGTAAATCCTCAACCACAACGCCACCAAGCCAATCACCTTTCCCGTCAACTTCGGACATAGCATCTCGCACTTCTTCTGAGAGTTTGGAAATCGATAAGTCAAAGGCAGACGTATCCATTGAGTCCGGCGATTGTGTGGATTCCCCTCTGGCATGTGGACTCGTCGTTTGGTAATCATCTTGTTTGACTCTGTCTTCTATTTCATGTGAATCGTCTAATAATGGTATGTGTTTAGATATGGAAACACCAGATGTCTCTGATTCGAGAATTGTAGACAAATCGCCTAACGGTGGACCAGGAGAAGAGGACAATAGGGGAAGGTCTAAATAAAACATTAGTATTTTCAGATAACAAGCGCAGATATACAAACCTCACCTCGATCACTCTTTAAAGCTGAGGGAGAAGAAAGAGGTAAGGCATTGTTGGGGAGGAGTACTCGTTTCGAAGAAGTGGATAGAAAGTCTCGCGGCTTCGGATTCGGAGGAGCTTCAATTACCACTATCGGTGTATGATCCAAGCTGGGTATCCGAATTGGCTCAGTCACCTTGCGCTCTGTTGTCAATCTCCGTTCTAGAATTGGAGGCCGACCTAAAGACAAAGTACGCCCCTTCGGTGTAATACTTGTGTTAGGAGATTGTACTTTCCCCGACCCAAAAGGTAAGAGATTACGAAAAGCACGAAAAGTTGATTTGCCCGAACCAGGAGTAGTGGTCTGGTTGCTTGGAAATGACGTGGATCCAGGGCTAGGCTGGGATGTCACGACTCCACTATCTGACGGAGCCCTAGATTTAGATTGTAGTGCGAGCTGTGGTAAGGAGAGGGAACTGGGAAGCGAACTCTGAACTGGTCTGGGAATCACGACAGGGACCGGAATGAAGGATGCGCTGGGATTTGACCGATGGGCATTTCTTCCTTCTATCATCTCTTATAAGTGGAATCTATGCAAAGATGAGCGTGAACTTCTGGTCAAAAAAAGACGTATATGTGGTGCCATATACCTAGATCCTTTGGGCCGCACCTTCTATCCGGTTATAAGAACTATTATCAACTCCTCTGAACCCGAAGCAGAAGATGACGGAACAGGTGTAGGAATAGAAAGTTACTTAAAACTCTGATCCAGCGCCTGTGACAAGAGTGCAACAGATCTGCTCCAGGGTTCAAATTCAGGTGGTCAACCGTGATGGAGACGTGATGAGAGTTGTAGCATTCCAGGAGGGGTGGCAGGCCAGCTGTCGCAAGTTTCAGCAGTGAACAAACACTGGTAGGGGTTTGAGCGCGACGGAAGGAGAAGGAAGCAGTTCAACAAAGAACGTGGCAGGTCCAGAAAGGCGAGTGTTTGGTCTAGGCGCTCTAGCCAAACAAAGACGAGCCTCGTACTGCTGCATCAGGAAACTGAGAATGAAATAACAAAGTATTATAAATTAAAAGATAAATAAAACAAGTAATATAAATACCTCCTATACATGGTCTGGTAATTGGAGATATAGCATAGTAGAGTTTGCAGAAATTGAAGAAAAGTAGTGAGATTTCATACTCAGTCCAATTATAGCAAGATAGCTTATACTGGAATTTATACCCTTTGGATTATTGTAAAACTACTGGCCAGATGCTCCAACAGCTATACCGAAAGGTAGAATAGTTAACAGTTAAACTATTAACTACTAAACTGTTGAAATTCTACTAGTTGTGATAGTAGAACATGAGAACTAGCAACTGAGATACAGTAAAGGCTGATAGTGTTGAATTTTAGATTATTTCGTAGTGTTACAGTCTGCATTCCTAAATAGGTTATCTATTACATCAGCAGATCTCGTAGTTACGGTTTGATCCCTGTATCTTTTCTCTTTACTTGTTTGTCGGCGAGCTCAATGACAAACAGTTAACTCATTCTTTGTCGATGTATCTCGATTGCTAGTTCTCTTAAGAGGGGATTATTTCGTAGTGTTACAGTCTGCATTCCTAAATAGGTTATCTATTACATAAGCAGATCTCGTAGTTACGGTTTGATCCCTGTATCTTTTTTCTTCACTTGTTTGTCGGCGAGCTCAATGACAAACAGTTAACACTGCGGGCAAATGAGGTTTTTCATCTCCAGATAATTTGGGAATTATTTCAATATTATAAGTCAGATTA
>QGOD01000260.1:0-19412 GCA_003313065.1 Sarcodon sp. MG97
TAAACTATGGCATATTATAGGACTTTTACAGGAAAATGGGAAATATCGACATGAGCTGGAACAGTTCTTATCAGAGAATATGCTCGAAGGACATGTCCCAGAGACTCTGGGAGAGCTGTGCATTCGAGCGATGGAGGATATGGTCAAGGCAGAGGAAAACTCAAAGGTGATCCTGAAGATCGAGCAATGATTCACTCAGTGAAAGGCACAAGCACGGGACATGATGCACTCTGAGACAGCACGATCGCTTTTTATCTATGCACTGCAAACAAGCTTATATTACAAGACAACATCGATTTGCAACATCAATTGGCTGGCAAAAGTAATGAACAAACCATTAGGCGAGGTAAGGACTATAAATTATATGAGATGAATGTAGACTGATAGAAAATGGATAGATTATTCAACAAGTATATAAAGAATCTTTGGATCAACTATATAGCATGATGGAACCCCAAGAGTATTTAGACCTGGAGATAGTTCAACAGGTGTGCTGAAAGATTTTCATTATGGGGATAGATGTTCAGAAGGCAAGAGGTCGAGCAGGACTGGTAGAATTGGCAGAGGAATTCAGAAAAGAACTGAACTTGGTAATTCCTCATAGAAGACAGTGGACTGAAGCAGTTCGTGTTGAAGAGGGGAAGGCTGGAATGATGCAGATATGAGCGGTAGAGTTGGATACATTAAGCTTGGTCACTATGTAGGCGATCGACAAGCAGTACATGACACTGGTGCAACCATACAAGGAATATCTTGGGATCGAAAACAAGAACTATCTAATTGCGATGGAGAACTATAGAGAAAGGGTTGTAAAAATCCTGAAGCAGTGTCCGATGAACCTTGTGAATGTTACGATGGCTACTGGGATGCCTGCAGAATGCTCAGAAAAGATGATGGTTGCACAGGCATGGGTAGCTCTTAGCTATTTGCCTGGGATTCAGGTTTCTGTGCCAATTCTAACAGAGAATGTGATCAAAGACATTCAGCTGACGATAGAACTGTATGACAATGGAGTCAAAGAGGTGAGCAAAATATATGATATTATCCAGAGTGTTCACATTTTGGCACACGCCCTTGTGTGAATGACTTTGTCTCTCTTTTATATAATCAATTAATATGTGATCTTTACTAAAAATCTCTTGTATACAGATTTCAAGATAGTTTGATGGTCTCATTAACTATCTGGTAACTTGTGGTCATGGCAAGGGAACTCCTACAGACTACTCAAATGCCATTCGATGCTGCCTCAAACACTATCCTGGTCTAGAAGACAAGTCTGACATTGTTGCTTCAAAGTATCTAAACAATTATTATTCAACTTTCCTCTCTCACTTTACTATTCTCTCAGATCCTACTCGAGATCTGGCATTAGTGCCTCAATGGTCTTGCTTCAATCCAGGTCGAACTCACAAAATTACCAGTCCTATGTCTTGAAACCAAGCCCAATGTTCAAAACAAATTTGAAAAGACTGACTCTTTCAAAACTTTCGATAAGTTGTTGAAAGATGTCAAATTTAATCACACCAAGTTTAGCACTGCTAACATTAATAGTTCTAAGGTTATCGCCCTCTTTCACAGATCCTCTTATGAGTTCAACTCTGTCAAGGATGCCACTCATTGTGCCCCTGCCATGTGTTTTGCTCTTCAGGAATATCAAGATAGTTTTATTTGTGCTCATACTCTTCTTCTCAATAAGCCTGCCATTGCCAATTTGCACTCTATTTTTGAACAACTTGCTTCTTTCAGTGATGTCTATGATACCACTTTAAAGTTTCCATGGTGGGACGGAATCAAGCCCAACATTACTGCACATCAACACTTATCTATTCTCCCCAAACTCACTACAACTTCACTGGCTGACGATCTCGCTTTAACTATCGAGCTCAATAAGGATAAACAGTCCCTTATTGAGTGGCGAAAGAAGATTAAAACTAGTCCATTATTTTGTGTCAATCCCACAGATCCCAGTGCAAAGCGAAGGGTCTCAAAGACTACTGCCCACTTAGTTACACAGCTCCTCAATGTAAGTTGCACACTATTAGCCAGCTTTCTAATATTTATTTGCTATTATCTTCTAGGAAGCAGCACGTATGATGGATATTCACCGCCAAGTCAAGTATCATGGAGCTATTATCAGAGATGAGGCTCAGATTACCAACTAAGACCATGTCCCTATCCCACCCTCATTGCACAGGTTGCCACAAGAATTTACTGAGGAAGAAATCATTACTCGGACGGTGCATAAGTTGATTAATGAAGATGCTGATGCTAGTGGCAGTGATGATGATACGGAAAGTAAGTCTTTAATTTGGCACACTTTATATCATTGCTATATACTAAGAATTTATTATTTGTAGCTATACAAAGAAAGTCTCAGGCCCCATGCTGATAAGCCCCCTATTACATCTATCCTCTGATTTGCGATAAATTGCACTTTTGTCTTGTGAACTATTGCGAAGTCTTGCGAAGTATTGCGAAAGTATCGATCTTTTGCGAAGTATATTGCAAAGATTTCGCATTTTTCTCCTTATCATCACTCCTTCAATCTGATATTTTATTGTTCATTTCTATATGCTAAGCTATCTTTCCATTCTTTGCTATCTTTTTGCTAATTCTTTTGTTTTAAAAAGACAATAACCTTCGATTTCCTTTTTAGTTAAGTTCGCAACTTTGTTTCCCACAATCGCTTCAATTTTCTATTTTGGCTCTTTCTTTATCTTGCGATTTTAGCAATATCTTTAATGTTTTGATTCCATCTGATATTGATCTATTAGCTTATTTTATTAGCGATATTTTGACCTTTCTACTTTAGTTTAGTTCGAAATTTAGATATAAAAACCTGTACAAACTCAGAAACAAAAACAATATTATCCAGCTCTCCCAAGTTTCGATTTTATTTGAGTTTATTTGAGTTTATTTGCAATATTCAATTTTATCGCACGTTCTCGCTCTCGTCTTCACTCTAGCTTCGTCTATTTCTCGCACTTTGTTCTATCTCTCATCTCTCGTCTTTTGCCTCCATAATTGTTTAGGTTTCACTCGAACAATTGGATCACTCGATATTAGGATTTCTTTCGATTTTCGCACATTTATTCAATTATCTGCGAAAGATTTGTGGATAATTTCGCACCTATTTCGCACATCTCGCACATCTTGCGCCAGCTTCTAGTCATTCTTTTAGAACTATAGGTTGTTGTACAAACTTTTCTGAATGCCCTTGCACCAACAACGGACCTTTTATATCAGCTATAGGCATATAGTGATCTCCTTGGCTGCTACTAGGTCTATTATATTAATGTCCCTCTTCTTCTGTGTTCTAAGCCCAAATGCTTGTTCGATTCCAAATTGCTTAGCGCTTGTATCTGTTTCCTATATGCATGGATGTCCCTCAATGCTATATCCCTACTATTCCACTCTGCTGTCTGCAAACACCCCTCAACATACTCTTGTGCTGCTCCCACAAACTCATTTTATGGTGCTACCTCTACTAGCATCGCTCCTGATACCACTGCTGGTCCCATGACTACTTGCCACATCCCATGCTTTAGTTTCTGCTGATTTCCCCCCTCATTCCCAGGCACTTGTCCCACCTCCTCGCTGTTCAGCACAAGTGCAAATGTCACCTTCCAAACCTTTTGAACTTGTGCTTCATCTTTTGTTTCTAATGCCTTCTCTATCATTGCGAGTCCTTCTGGTAGAATCTGCATGAACATTGACCCTGAAGTCATTGGTGCACTCACCCTTTGTGATCCATATACCACAACCTGGTAAAACACTTGACTCAACTTCATGTAGATCATTTCCTCTCCCATTTTAACTATTGCTCCTCATGCTATCAGCCCTCCTTCAGGAACTAAGTGCACCATCACTCAAATCAATAGTGTTATCATCATCTCGTTCCTTATGCTCAGTGGATACTGTGTTTCCCCCCATAGCTGCAGGCTCCTCCTCCATGAACTCACTGTCTCATTCTTTAATGGCTGAATCCATTGATTCTGACAAATATCCTCATTCATCTGTTTCACAATCTCCGCTTTTACCCATTCCACAGTATCTGCAACAAATATTTTCGTCAGTATTACTGCAATCGCCACTGACTGATTTATCACTTTCATCTGTCATGGTATCACATCTAGTAATAGTGTAGGTGGCAGCCTATGTGCAAACGCTTTTAGGCAGAATAGATTTATATAGACCTAGTTATAGTGTCGTGCATAAGTTTTCTTAGCAATCAATAGTGTCCTTCATTTTTTATTTAATCCTCTCACCTGCCAGTGGTGTTCTCTATATGTTAATATCTGAGCTCGTTGTGAAGATGTCACCAGTTTCTGTAATATTATCCTTATGTCAACTAGCCACACCTGCTGCAATATCTCAACTACATCTCCAGGCAACTGCTTCTGTGTCAGTAATTGCAATCCAGATGTTATACAGAGAAATCCATCATTTGTGATTCCAAGTGACAACCACAACTGATCCATCAGAGCCCTTGATAACACCCGGCTATTGCCTGTGTGTCTGAAATTATATGTGCGATCTAGTGATGTTGCCAATTCCACTAGATATGGTGATACTGGCCTGCCTTCATCTATGTCTGTCTTTGTAAAGTCTTGAATATTCGACAATAGGTTGCAGATCCCAAAGGTTACCCAGTTATATAGATTGGAAAATATCTGCAATCAGAACATTGTAATTAGCATCTTTAAATATGTCATTTCTTATAGTTACTTATGTCTCTACAAAGAATAGTTAGCATATCACACATCGGTTCAATGACAGATAGATGTTTCCATTATCGCAGTAAAGGGCAGACTATGTTGTTGTAGAATATACTAGCAATCATAGTTGACTATTGTCAATAAAGCTCTCAGCTAAGAAAAGGTTGAATACAACACTTACCTTCCAGAAGTTCGGTTACCTTCATGCAACCTGAGCATTTCGATGCAATACACCACCTCCAAATGAAAGTAGCTAGCTACATCAGCATTGGAGTCATCAATCTATTCTCATAATGTATCATATGGCATTTTTCCATTGTCCACCAATTTATGAAGCTTCTCGAATTTAGCCTGTCCTGGGCCATTCTTGTAGTGAGTCCCACTCAGGATCTGGGTAAAAGCTCCAGTCTGAGCTTCGTGAGTTCTGGAACTATACCGTGTCTGGTGTGAGGCACAGTTATATTCTTGAAAGGAAATAGGGATGATAGGAGGATCACGATTTGGATGGCTGGCCAGCTGTCGGTTGAGAGTAGTGAGCCACTTTTGGAATATGGGAGGTGGACTGTTTGCTTGATAATTATCCAAGCTGGTAAATGCTTGAGAGTAACCATAGACCTCAGGAGTAAAAATGGAATCTTCATCCATGGATTTGAAGAGCCAATGTATCTTTTTCAAGTCAGCCAGAAGAGCAGGAGGTTCATTGGTTAGATCAATTTCAACTCTCGTTCGTTTAATCCTGAACCCATCTTTATCATAAACAGGGATCTCATTGACCCCAAGCTCTGGCTGGTTGAAGACAGCAAAGTCTTTCAAGTTGATCTTGGTGCGAGTTTGCTTATCAGGGATTGTATAAGCAATAGTGGAGTTATCATTATTACAGATGATAGAGTCAATATTGAGAGCTGTGGTTCTTTCTGCGATATATGTTCTTAATATGAAGAATTCATTACTTGTCAGAAAATAAGGTGGGAATAAATATATAATACTAAACTCACATCAACTCTGTGGCCAAAGCCATTGAGACATACTTAATCTTAGAGTAGTCCCATTCATGCTCCCATGCCATAGCTTCTTCTACCAAGACAGCTTGGGGATAAATGTTTCTGTTTTGACCAAAGTGGATGGTGACAAATATGGGGCAACTGTCTAGGAAGAAGCCATCTTTGAACCACTCAGGATCACCTTGGGACCAGTCTTCATATGAGAGCTGAAGTTCATGATGGAGACATTTGACTTGCTCAAGGCTGAGTATGTGGATGTTCGTATCACTAGAAAATGCAACTCTATACTTAGTATTGGATTCATATATGCCGAAGCCATAGAGAAAGACATATAAGGGTATGCACTGATATGTGAAGATAATATCTATTCACACAAGAGTGCACGCCAGTATGTGAACAGATTGTGAAATCATTCACACATGGGCATGTGCCGGTATGTGAACAGAAATCATTTACATATGGGCATATGCCGGTATGTGAACAGAAATCATTCACACATGGGCATGTGCCGGTATCTGAATAAACCTTGAAATTGTTCACATACTAGCGCACACCCTTGTGTAAACAATTTCAAGATTTATTCACATTACGGCGCACACCCTTGTGTAATTTGTGAAATAATGCTTGAAAAAATCCATTTACTTACAGTATGTTTGTGTTGTTTTCCCATCCATCTTCATCAATATCCACTGGATAGTCTGTCAGTGAATAGATGTTTGCATACCCAATTCTGAAAAGCATGTATGTGAGTATTATCACATATCATCAATATCACTTCATTGGCATCACCCCTGTATTGTTCTCATCATCACCATCATAATCCTGTTCTGGGCAGGCCTCTCCAAAGAACGTCACAGGTGCTATTGCAAGCTACACTTGCTGTCCTGAGGCTGTCCCAACATATATCATCTATCCCTTTGGTGGAAACCTGAGTTTTGCTCGACTCGCCTGCTACCTTATGCTCCACTTCTTCAACTCCAACTTGAACTTATAGTTGTGGTTGACCATTTCATTAGGTATAATCACATCTAGTCCCACTTTTGTAGAAACTACTGTCAAAAAATCTAGAAAGTGTTTGTGTACTCCCCAGTAAAGTTGCTCATCATGTGGTGACACCTTGTCCTCCTCTCGAATCATGATTCGGTTTCTTTGCAGAAGTAGCTGCATTGACTCTTTCTTCTGCTTGTATTGCCAGTGCTTTTCAAGCTTTACCAGAGTCAGATCATGAATGGTCTCCCCATAGAATTCGTTCCGGCTGTCCTCTGCTCGCACAAATGTTCCCTAAAGAATCCCATATAGTATATCCATCTGTGAAGGATGATTATCACTCACAATCACATTTGGAAGTCTCAATACTTCATGATACACATCCCCCAGCATCTCCGGTGATATGTCCAACCCACTGGCAACTCAGGAGATAGCGATACGCCTTGAGTTGATACAATGAGTCTAATACGGTGTGCGAGGTGATCCTAAAGATACACCAACAACAACCAATTATTCTGCAATGAAGAAATGCGAAATGTGAAATAGAAGCGCGAAATGCGAAGGGTGCGAACTAGTAGAGATGCGACGAGGTGTGAGATAATTGAGCGAGCACGAGATAATCAATCAAGCGCGAAATAATATGGTGATAGGCGAAGGCGATAGACTATAGATGACGAGGACGAGAGCGCACGATACTAAATCGTAATACTAGAGCGATGAAACTCGAATCGAAAGCGAGAGGTAAACTGATTTATTATTGTTATAAAATTTGTACATGCTTTTATATCTAAAATTCGCACTAAACTACTTCAAAACAGTGCTAACAATTTTCTACGTATAGGGGCGTCACAGAGCACATCAGAGAGCAACTAGTTAGAAGGGGAGCATAGGTGGCATACTATAATACTGCGAAAAGTCGAGAATAAGAAATAAAGTCCTAATGCGGAAGGTGTAGTGATCGTGGGAAGCGAAGAATCTTTCAAATTACCATGAAAGGAAATTGATGGGACAACTTTTGCGAACAATGAGGCTGGGTAAAAGGCTATGAAATGATGAAAAATACTATGAAACATGATTTGAGGCTGAAAGAGTGGATGTTGGGGGTGATTGAAAGGATCAAAAAGGCGGGAAGGTGTGCGAAATCGATAGAAAGGGGTTTTGAAGGGTGTGAGTCTTTCGATCGAATTAGGCCGAAAGGGGTTGAACAATGCGAGATATTCGCGGGTGCGAACTTTAGGGAGTTTTGCCATTGTCACTTTTCTCGGGCCTATGTGATTTCGCATCATTTCGCAGTTCAAATGGGTGATTCCGAGGTTAGAAGCACTGATGGTCATATCACCGGCTCCTCCTCATACTCAATCGGTGCTTGTCTTGCTTGCATATTGATGTCATCTGTCCAAGTATTGTCGCTGTTAACATTCTATATTTTTTTTTATACCCCTCCCTCTTTATCTCCTCTACACCACACTATCTTGCCGCTGCTTCCATATCAACTTCACTTCTATTTCATATTTACAATGTGTTTCTCAAACTTGTCCTCATCACTTATTACTACTCGCTTTAATTTACACAACGTTGTCTATCTTGTCCAATAAATAATGCAATTATTATACAATGCTGTGTACTCTATATATAAAATATATATATAGCTAAAAAAAATCATGTTCAGTTATGACAGATGTAAACCGGCAATGCACTATTCAAACTCCTCTAACACTGCTTTTTGCTTTCCCTTGCCTTTGTGTGCACTTTTACGTCTACTGATAGTTTCTGACTTGCGTTTTTTTGCTGGCTGAGCGATCTCTGTACTCTCTTGTAATAGTGAGTCATCAGGTCAATGCTTGTTTGTACTTGTCGATCCACCTGCATCTGATTCCGATGATGAGAGATTGTCCATATCATCTGTCAATCATAGAGCGATTAGTCTATTTCATGTTCTCACCTCAGTATATGTATTACTTACCAAGTTTACCAAAAATGTTCAAGAGATCATTATTTCTTGCCAGAGTATTGTCCACCATATTGATGTCAGTTGGCTGTGTCGATGAGGCTGATTGAGTACTGGAAGGGGTGGTTGGTTTGCTAGTAGCAGCCTGCATAACAGGTTTCCTGTACTGAGGCTTCACTATTGGCACTCTATTTGCAAAGTTAATATCCTGTGTGGCTTTCAAAGATGTAGACTTTATCTTTATCCTACTCCACAGGGAAATTGGTGCAACAGGAGAAGATGGTAAAACAGGGGAAGGTGGTGCAACAGCTGGGGAAGGCAGCTGTGGTGTGGGCATTGCAATATCAGATTCAGGTACCTTATCATTGTTGTCTTCCTCATCACCCTTTTCTCCATCATCTTCATCACTATTAACATTCTCCTCATCTTCAAAGTGATCTCCTGTTATGTCAATAATAGCTGTAGCCTGTGTATGAGAAGTTGATGGACCAGCCACTAGATGAGAATGTGAGGGTGTTCTATTGGCATGAGAGCATTGATATGATAGACCTAGTGGCAGCCAAGGAGATCGCTATATGCCTATAGCTGATACAAAAGGTCTGTTGTTGGTGCGAGGGCGTTCAGAAAAGTTTGCACAACAACCTATAGTTCTAAAAGAATAACTAGGAGCTGGCACAAGATGTGTGAGATGTGCGAAATGGGTGCGAAATTATCCGTGAATCTTTCGCAGATAATTAAATAAATGTGCAAAAATTGAAAGAAATCCTAATATCGAGTAGTCCAATTGTTTGAGTGAAACCCAAACAATTATGGAGGCGAAAGATGAGAGACAAGAGATAGAATGAAGTGCAACAAATAGATGAAGCTAGAGCAAAGACGAGAGCGAGAATGCGTGATAAAATTGAATATCACAAATAAACTCAAATAAACTCAAATAAAATCGAAACTTGGAAGAGCTGGATAATATTGTTTTTGTTTCTAAGTTTGTACAGGTTTTTATATCTAAATTTCGAACTAAACTAAAGTAGAAAGGTCAAAATATCGCTAATAAAACAAGCTAATAGATCAATATCAGATGGAATCAAAACATTAAAGATATTGCTAAAATCGCAAGATAAAGAAAGAGCCAAAATAGGAAATTGAAGCGATTGTGGGAAACAAAGTTGCGAACTTAACTAAAAAGGAAATCGGAGGTTATTGTCTTTTTAAAACAAAAGAATTAGCAAAAAGATAGCAAAGAATGGAAAGATAGCTTAGCATATAGAAATGAACAATAAAATATCAGATTGAAGGAGTGATGATAAGGAGAAAAATGCGAAATCTTTGCAATATACTTCGCAAAAGATCGATACTTTCGCAATACTTCGCAGTACTTCGCAAGACTTCGCAATAGTTCACAAGACAAAAGTGCAATTTATCACAAATCAGAGGATAGATGTAATAGGGGGCGTATCAACATACAACCAGCAGATCTGACAGCATCAAACAAGTATGTATGGGACATGTACATATACATCATTGGGAAACTGGACATGAAGGATCCAGTATACCATCTGGCAATAATGCTAAGTATCGTGTTCTCGAAGCTGATCCCAAAGATGAAGCATAAGAAACAGGTGCCTGGGGATCTGCATGAGTTATTTGATGGGCCAATAGTTACAGGGCGAGTTCGATAACAAGAATGGGTAAACGTGACGCACAAGGGGGCGAAGCAGCAGTCACCATTCGTAACCATATTAACGGTGTACATCTTGGCACTGTTAGATGCAAACTCACTGCTTTAACAAAAGATGTTGCAGAACTCAGGATATTTGGGAGGAGTATGGACAGACAAACATAGTAAAAAGATGATTAAGATTTGAAGGGTAGTTCAGAAAACTTACAAGAACTACACAGGCATGAAAGGGATGAATGCATTCAATATGGTTTGTCTGGGATTAGCAAGAGCAAAGTCATTATGAATATATGTGTCACTACAATATGGAGTTGACTATGAGATGAAAAGCTACAGAGAGCTTGAGGAGATGCACGGATATATGATGGACTTGTTGGGACAAGGAGCGATGGGGGTTTATCCATGGTTAATAGATATGGTGGGGGTAGATCGAGCATTAGAATTGGCAAAGGAAGAGTTGATACCATATGATGAAGGGTTAGGAGTGAGAGGAATTATGGGAAGGATCTGAGGATGATCAGAGATGAGCAACTCTAATAAGGATGTAGAAATATTTGGGGTAGGAGGGATTCAAAGAAAATATAGTCGACTGTAGTAGAGGGAGATGGATGATAAGTGTTGACAATTTAGAAATACAAGCTGTTCTTTGTGCTAATAAATGAGAGTTAAGAGGGAGGGTAAAACATTCATATTAGAAGTTCTGAGCTTAATTATTCTCCATTTCTCATTATGCTGATACTTCAATAACAAACCAGCCTCAGACCAGATAACTGCTGATGGTGATCCAAACACAATTTGATGAAATATATATAGCTGTGAGACAGAAAAACATTTTTTGCATTATACAATGAAATTTCTATTGACATGAAATGGCCAAGTTTGCTATGGTTCTTCTTCACAGTATCACACATAACTAGGTATTATAGCTAACAGAGGAAATACCAGCAGAATAGGTGTGACAACGGAACATTTTTCTCTGTGATGTGACTGATGGACGTGTCATGATCCTGTATATACTTCTTTTCTGCCACATCATCATTTGCTTTTTCCCATAGCAAAAAACAAGAGGGGTAAAAGGCAGAGAGTACCCCTTCCAATTCACATGAGAGAACTTCCTTCAGGGGCCACTACAGATCAGGACACCCCCTTGATTGACAGAGTAGCACAAATTCTAAGAAGAATAGGCAATCTATCAAATATTTCATTGAATGATTGTTATATTACTATGTAAGCCTTAATTCCAATTTTCAGAGAAGATACTGTATATTGAAGTGTTTACTTTGTTTTCCATATACACAGCCTATAACTATGTCATCAGATACAGCAGCTGCCTTTATCAGATCTGCTGAATGACATGGACAGGGCAGCATTATCTATTTCCTGTGCCATAGTCAACCATAGTAAGTACTGTACCATATTATAATATTAAGCCATACATTTTGATCCATCTATTTTAGTTATGATCCCTTAGGATGCAGAGAAATGTCATTCAAGTAATGGTATGACCAAAACCTTAAAACCTCCTAGCTTCTGACCTTAGGCTTTGTAAAGGACTTTGTTTTGATGATATCGGAACTCTAGATGGCCCTACAACAATTGTAGATAATAAAGGCCATATTCTTATATGGTATTTACTACAAGTTCTTGGCAACGCCTTTAATGTACAGTGCAAAATTATAGTATATAGGTTCAATTGTTGTTAATCTCCATTCTTGACTGTAGGACTGTGTTATAAATGCAACAAAGGGGCTTGCTACAACATTCAAAAACCATCAGAAAAAATCAAACTGGTGTGATCAATCCTTTCATGAGAGTGTAAAAGTCCCATCAGGATCTGAGGTATTTTCTCCAGGCTGGTTTGCACTTGGGTATGAAGTAACGTGTTTCTCTCACTCTTTTCTTGCATCCTTCTAAAATTATCACAGAAGCAACAGGACAAATTATACCTTTCTACATCTCTCAGAACTCCAGATGCCATGACTTGGCTTCATTGCATATCTCCTATTGAGCATGTACTCAATGAGATATTTTCAGTAATATCTCCACAGCTATATCAAGCTGGTATAGAGGCCCAGATGGAGCTACAGAAATCTTTAGACCAAATGATTTCATCTGCAGCACATGCTTGGACATCCTGTTTTATAGGAATTGCCATAGTCTCCAATCGAATTACACCTTCCCATATAGACAAGTTTGGTCATTATTGCTGGTATGACCTACTGGCTGTAGCTGGAAAGTACACTTTCTCTAGGTTTCGTTTTCCAAATCTGGGTGCAGACTGCGACTATCTCCCAGGAACACTTCTTGCAATCAATGGGAAGTTTATAATGCATGAGGTTGATGATTGGGAAGGCCCAGATAGAATCTGCTTGTTAGGATTCCTATCCTAACCGCCTTACACACTACAGGATATTTCAAATCATCGACCAAGACCATACAGAAAGTATACAAGACCCCCTGGATATAAGGCACAGTCAAGACTCGTGACTGCAAGAAAGATGTATGATATAATCATCAGAACAAGTCTTATCAAGATATACGCCCTCAGACATCACCCATGGTCCTATTCTCCTACCAAGGTCATCACCAGTATAGATAAGACATCCTAGTCAAGACAGGATTCTATCTTACCACTCAAACGATGCAGAATAGCCATTACCCCTCCCTTGGGTCAGGATTACCATATCCAATGTCTCACCATGTGGCCACTTGATGTTCCAAGACATTCCATCAAGTTCTATGATTATTATTCATCTTTCCCACAAGACGTCATCTGCAGTAGTCAGCGATGCGTCAGCGCTTTCCTTATCCAGTATACTTATCTCAGCATTCCATGGAATGGTCATGCATTATCCTCAAGGCAGTCACATCACACAGTCACACATTCCTTTGGGGTTTCACCTTCATCAAACCTTTATATTTCCCTTTCCCCTCAACATCTCTAGACGAGATTCTACCATAGGAGAGCTCTAGGTATTTTCCTATCTCTTGATTATTTTCATCTTTTTCCCTTTAGTATTCCTTTCGGTATTGATTATTCTTTCTCATGGTTTATTGCTTATTGTTCGTTCTCTTCTTTCCCACTTATTCAGTTATTCCTTACCCTGTTTCATACTTTCCCCTTTTCCTCATTCTTACCATATGTATACCTCTTTTATTATTCTCAGGGTTCCCTTATTGAAGCAGTTATTCCCATGAGCCGGTAGAAACATATATAAGGACGACATGTAGTAGTATAGTTTTCTCTCAACTTCGACTTGGTTTCTTTCTCCCCTCTATTGCTTGCCCAACTATACTATCTCCCATACCTCAGGTGTTACTTGAGATATTTGGGTTTTAGTTGTTGACCAAATAGAACAAGATCCCTAACACTGCTATGCACATTTTATGCGTCGAGCAGTTCTTGAACATCTGAACGTAACGGGTCCTTCCTGGGTTATGCTAAGTCATTTCTCAGCTCTTATTCAGTAATTAAACATTTTACATCATTTATCATACAATTATCATATTAGATACAAACAAGTTTTTAATAATCAAACATCTCACGTTCATCAGGAAACCAGGGAGGCGCTGGCATGACCAGTTGGAGTTGATAATTAGTAAGCAGACCGCCAGAGAGTTATAATGGTATATCTGGCCTTATCTAGATATATAATCGAACACAATCATTATAAGAATGGACCATTTTTTCAATAAATTACATAGTACAGATCATATATTATAAGGAATTACAATAGAACTTAAAGTGTTGTGCCAGAACATCATTTCTTCACAGGCTTGCAGATGGAAGCCCAGGCTTTATCTACATATATAAACCGCATGCAATAATTAATATAACTGATTTTTTTTTTTAAGAATTACATAGTACAGATCATATATTACAATAGACCCAGAAGCATTGCAGATCACAGCACAGGCTTTATCTACCTATATAAACCATACACATTGATTAATAGATATACAAGTATTGTACCGAAACATTGTTCTACCTGGACTATGGTCACGCCGTCCTTCTGTCAGGGTGAGCATTGTTATAGCCATTGGGTGGACATTTCATTTGGTATCTACTATGTATTTAGTCTATGTATTAGATTCCAAACCTATAGAACAGTTAGCATGAAATTTTTTACTTATAATCAGGTACAAAGTCTCGGGAGTTCGAACGTTGGGCGATTAGTCTATGATAGGAACAAGCGTGGTGTGTAGTTGGGAGAAGATGGTCACAGTTGCTGGGCATGGGGAACAAAGGTGAGGGAAGGTGTACAAACGGACAGTAGCGCGGAGATGTAAGATTATGGGACAACAGGGAAATATGTTTGAACAGACAATATATTTTGCTACAAGAACTAGCAGGAAGCCGAATGAGGTCTAGTAGCTCATCTTTCATTTACAAAATATAACGCTGAAACATTGACCCTTGTTCCTCTAAAACTCCCCAATCGTTACAGACCTTCCTGTTGTGAAGAGATCGCTGGTAAGTTTGAATGACAGCTAGTTGTATGGTGCTAGGAGTAGGTCCCACAAGACCCAATACCATACATATCATCCATAGCGATAAGTATGTTGTCATCACTGAAATCTCCGTGTCCTTCATCATCGTTCTTATTGTTGTCATCGCTGAGACGGTCGAAATCTTCATAATCATAATTGGGATTAGTCAGCGTCAGTTCTTGTTGGTCCACGTCGGATTCATCTTCACTGAAAGCCTGGTTTGCTTCTGCCATTGGCACTTCATTGCTGAGGATACTTTGCATTAGCCCCGGATCCGTATTGTATTCAGTAGAAAATGAAGAGTTGAGGGATGCGACCAGGCCTGCTGTTCGATCATGAGTATAAACATGCCCAACAGCCAGACCCCAGTGATAGCGCATGGTCATATCACGGTCTACGAATCTATATAGCAAAAGAAAGTCAGAAGAATTTATAGTGGGGTGAATCGCCAGATTATTATCACACCTGTTGACATAATAGCAGACCCAGTCATTCGAATCCACCACACAGCGTGAGAGGCCGATTCCATCTGGATGAACTGTTCCCTTTGCAAACCTTGGCATAATGTGACATCCGCGCAATACATCCCTCGGATCTACAAACCCAAATGCGCCAGCACTTGCCGTTGGCGGAAACCTAATGCAATCCAGGCGATAGTCCTTCCATACGACTGAACTGCTCCCGCAGTACTGGAACCATCGCACCCATAAGAAATCTAACTTTCTTGGCAAATAATCAAGCATTCCAGGTCCAGTATAAATCACGTTGGCATGGAAGATTCCCAGGACGCGTGCATACAAGAATGGGTGGTTTGCATTCCCCTCAAGGTCATCAGGATCCGTGAGGAGCATGATATCACGGTGAGATGTGTTGGGATTGACTACATCCTGAGATCTTCGGACATCATATGTTGTGTAATTAAACCGAACAAGCTGGTGGCGATAGATGCAATCATTTTTGAAGAGCATCGAGTCACGAGCGGTTTGGCCAGTCTCATTTTGTCCAACTGGAAATGGATCTGAGAGTCCATGGTTGAAAGGCTGTGATGGAACCTCGTTTGTCATAGAAGCCAATTCTTCTGACAAGACCACTTTTATGCGGGGAAGTAAATGATCTTTGAGTTTCGGAATAAAGTCCTAACGACGAATTAGCATGATTAAGTTTTCCTGATCATAGGACCAAGCCAATACCTTGACCGCAGGATCACCTGAGTATTTCTGCAAGAAAATTGGGATGTTCTCAGAATGATTTTGTGACTTCCCAATAACATGATGCAGGTCAGGTTTAATGGGCACTTCCTCATGCATGATCTTCCCAGCCCTTCTGTATCGTTCATGAATACGACGGATACGAGTCTGGTGTCGCTCAATCTGCGTCATCTGCAAAATATAATTCTTACGACTTGTGCGTAAATATCTTGATTTTGATGAGCAGTGCTCCAGTTTGCCCTGTACATGGTTCAAAATACATCATATTAGTTTGGCTTTGAGTTTACGCACCAGCTCTATTGAATACGAATCCGTCGTGCCATATCTTCTAATTGTAGCAGTATAGTCACCAAGTGCATGGAGTTTGTATGTGTTAAGATTGAAAGTCTTGAGCTGCTTAACATTTCCATTCAGTGAAGCATTAGTCACAGGATCCTCGGATTCGATGGTTACACCGGATAACTGGTGTTTGGGTTGGTCGCTTGTCTCGGGGTTGGTAGAGTCAAAGTGAAGGGGCTGTACAGTTCTATAATGATGCTTTGCAGTTGACTTTCCTTTATTTGCTGCCGCTTTCTTAGCTTGTCTTCGAACACGAGCATCAGACTCCTGCTTGAGCTCACGAGTCATGAAAGCGGAGCATGTTTTATCATTGAATTCCCGAAGTTTCTCACCAAGAGAGACTGTCACAGCATCCATGACATTGAGAGTCAAGTCATTGTGCAGCCATAACTTTGCCAGACTGTGCTAATGCACTATGACAAAAAGGAGCTCCATGATCTGTTCATTGTGCGGTTCTGGGAGTAGTTCATCAAAGACAGGGATAGCGCACTAATACAGATGTAAGGAACGAGTTGTATCCCGAATAAGACCATTTATCACACCTGCAAAAGATTCTCATAATTCCATGCTGCCATATTTTTCAGTTCAGAACAATTGATTGAGAACTGCCGAATCGTGTCCCTTCCAAAAGTGGGCATTTGGCAATAACTTTTTCCCACAATCAGTTTGGTCAACAGTGGCACAACATTAAATATCTTACCGACAATCTAATTCGGCAACGAGATTCGCTCCCTCGTGTGATTCCAGAATGCGAAGGAGGTGAATAAAGATGGCTTTCCAAGTCCCTATTTCCACTTCGTGCATCAAGTCTACTACCAGCATCGGAAAAAACTGGAAGCCAAGGCGTCCTAGCCTATAAGAGAAGGCGTTCTAACTCAGAAGGGTTAGGTTCATGTAGAACATGCTGTTATAACACAATGCATACTATGTTTGGAACCAAAGATGCTTCCTTCAGCAATGTTTCTACAGCCTTGCTGTTCACTTGATGATGTTCGTCATAAATGAGCTTCCTAGCAGCAGAAACTGAACTCTGCCAATATTGGTCATCGATGCGAGCCAACTTTACTCGATTTTGCATGTCGGTAACAGTTCCGAGATTATGAACATGTGATAATGGAATGAGACACCGTGGGCAAGGACAGTGACCCACATTGTGAATGCTAGCGAGGAGGATTCTGTAATGATTGCAAAATATCAGATTCAATCAGCTGTGCTCACTTGAGATGAGCAGATGGCTTACTTCTCAGGATAGTCCGCAGAATAAGTGAATATCCGGGGATAGAAGTGTCATTTGACCCCATCGCTGCAAGTGATGATTATGCCATGCGTCCAAGCTTCCAAGAACTCGTCATCAAGGAGGATAATCCATTGTGCATACATGAGCTCCCGAGCACAGTGAGTTAGGAATGCATCACCAGGTGCTTTTCCTCCTGCAGTCTGCTTGACGGCAAAATCCTTGAAGGAACTGGGAAGCTATAACATATAAGATAAGAGGCGAACTAATAATCTGCACAGATGTAGGACTCACAGAATGGAAATACGCGACGTGGTGGGACATACGGTATGACGGTTTACACCGGTAATATTTAGATTCATTTCCGAAAAACATGTAAAGTGGCCATATCCTTGCATCACCAAAAGATGCAAGATGTGTAGCATCGGACCAGAACATCAGTGCAACAACCACTCGTGGAAGATCGCATCCTGGCTCTGCAGGGGAATTTTGCAGTTCATGATGGGCATCAAGGAATGCAGGAGATGTGTAGATTTCACCCTGCATATGTACAGGACATGGGGTCCCATCCGGTTGCCAATGTAGTTTATACGGCTCGTAGTGAAAATGTTGATTTCCTGTCGAATTCGAAAGCTTCTCCCAGATGACGGACACCAGACTGCAGTGATAGAAATCTTTTACTGTATAACTGTGAGGACCGGCACCAGGATCTGCTGAGATGCCACGACGTAACTGATATGGTACTTCGATGGTCACGGGTGTACGCTCCCATCCTGCATCATCATCTAGCCATTCTTTGCCACTACCACTACCGAGTTTATTGTTAATCTTATCCCATTTGGTATCTCAAACAGCAGCAGGATCAAAACCATAATCTCCAACAATGTCCAACAGCTCTCTAAAGCTCGACTGCGATTTCTGAACTCCACTATTCCAATACCACTCGCCTAACCGAAATGAGTTATAGTTTGGGTATGGGTGGAATATCTGTAGAGAGGAAGTTTGAGGGTACTGAGACGGAATATCTGACAGCTCATTATGCTCCTCGGGATTATGTGAAGGCAGATTTTCAGCATAGTACTGTCGTGAGAGCCCAAATTTGTTGCGTGTTGTGGTGAATATTTGTGAAAGACGGAGGTGCAAGTTCCTATGGCTTGAGCCCAATGAACCTGTCGTACTATTTACTGTTATTTGTGAATAATGTATGTCAGTGGAGACAGTGGACTGGGCAAGAGATGGTGGTGGTAAAGGCGGTGGTTGTGGTAGGAGATCTCTGAACCTGCGAGGCAGTCGACGATTGAGCCTTTTGGTCCAAGGTCTACGCTCCATCATAGTCATGTGAGAGTCATCGACCTGGTTGGCATCTGTCAAATCTACTGGAATAAATACAGTCTGCGAGCAATCAGTTAATGCCAGTTTAGTGTTATTGTAATCAAACGAGCTAACCTCCATTGTGGGTACTGACTCAGGGACCACCGGATCTGTAGGTCGAGGTATTAAACCTGCTAGAGGAACCTCGTTCATCTTGGCCTCTAAGGACGATTCTTGAATACGACGCCTTTTTGAACCCTTCCAAAGTTGTTTTGCTTTATCCAGAGCGTTAGAGAGACGCTTTTTGGATGATTGACATGTGCGCTTATGATTGGTGAAAGTGCCAGGTTGTGAGAAAGACCGGCCACAGATGCAAACCGACTCCATGCCAGCCTAGAAGCCGAGAACGTTGATACGCCCCCTATTACATCTATCATCCGAATTGCGCTAAATCCCTATTTTGTCTTTGCGAACTATTGCGAAGTACTGCGAAGTATTGC
>QGOD01000263.1:3974-16382 GCA_003313065.1 Sarcodon sp. MG97
CTTCCAAATGCGGTAATCGTCGCGTGGTTGTCACATGGTCGCTTCTTGCAACAGATAATATTCCCACAGTCAATCATTCATTCCATCCTTGATATCTCCATCGCTATTGGACGCTCCTTATCGCAAACTTGGGGTTATTACATCACAAGACCTTTCCTCATTAGGAAATATTTTCGGATTTTTCCTTGTCTTCCTTCTTTGGTAAATCACCGAATTTGATCTTCACTGTCCTTTCACCCTGTTTCACATACATATACTTCCCACATGTTCTAACCTCATTTTATCCTCATATATTTCATATCTTCCCATTTGAACATTCCCATCATAGGACCCTGTTTTATATTTTCGCTTTTTCCTCATTTTTTAATTTACCTTGCCTCATTACTGCCTTGCCTTTTCTTAGGTTATTAGGGTATAGGGTATTTTAGCCAGTATATAAACCCTCATGTATTCTGTAGTTTTTCCTTTAACTTCGACTTGGTTTCTTTCTTCCCTCTATTACTTGTCCAACCATACTATCTCCCATACCTCAGGGTTTACTTGAGATATTTTGGGTTTTAGTTGTTGATCACATAGAGCAAGATCCCTAACATGCAAAGTGTTTTAGTTATAGATTCAAATATCTGGTAAAGTGGAAAGGTTATCCCCACTCCAAAAATAGTTGGGAGCCCAAGGCCAATCTTTCTGGTGCCTCTGATATCCTATCTGAGTAGCATGACTCACATTCCTGATTTTTGGGGCAAAAATCCTTGAAGAGGGGATAATGTTAGAATTTTCAAATTTTCATTTTCATTTTTTTCATTTTTCTTGTTCTATCCTCATTTTATTCTATAAGTCCTTATCTTATCTTATCTACTGAGAAGCTGATCATGTCGATCAAGCTGACATACCAGTACATCAGGTAATATTGATCCTTTGATGATATTCTATCATATTCGATGACATTCTATCATCACAATCAGATCATCATATGATTGTTACAATAACAGTCACTAGTCACAGTTCCCAGTAGTATATAAAGACCCTGTACTTCGATTGTTTCCCCTTAACTTTGACTTGGTTTTTCTTGCCCTCTACACTCTACTCCTAGACTAAGGTTTCCCAGTTGTACTGGAAGTTAGTTAGAATATATTGCGCATCCCTAACAATGACCCCCTTTCAACTAGATATTAAAGGAATGATCACAAGGATGGATACAGGAGAAAGTTATACTGCCAAAGGACTTGTTGACTCTGGAGCCACAGGTTCTACACTGAACAAAGATTTTGTTGATTGATATAAAATTCTACTCCAAAAACTATCTCCAAATCAATTTTTTGAAGGACCTAAAGAGGCTAAACTAAGGGTCTACCACAACAACAACTTAGATACATTCCAAGTGAAGTTACTATCTAGCGATGCAACCACTCTCTCACAAGGATCTGCCCAAGTGGCAGAATACGATTTATATGCCATCTGAGACAATATCATACTTGCCCCGGATAGAAAACTCATTTCTATTGAAATCACAATCTCACTACCTCCAAACACTTATAGAAGAATTGCACCTTGATTAGGACTAGCTCTCAAACATGGAATAATAATAGGAGCAGGTGTAATTAATGCTGATTATCAAGGTGAACTCCAAATTTTACTCTTCAATGGAGGAGATTAAGAGTTTTCATTCAAGAAAGGTGACAGGATCGCCCAACTTATTATAGAATGTATTGCAAAACCACAAATCGTCATAACCCAGTCTTTAATAAGAGGAACTCAAGGATTTGGCTCAACAGACACTACTATTCGATTATTAAATACCCCAATATATATTGATAACAAACATTATAAATTAATACAAAAGATAATAAACAATTACTACGATGTACCTACAGCTGGACATCCTAGAATCAAAGGCACTCTAGAACTCATCAAAAGAAACTATCGCTGAACAAACATAGAAGAAGATGTCACCAAATAGGTTCAAGGATACTTAAGGTATCGACAGACAAAAATTAATCATTCTAGAAGACAAGCACCACTCGTACCAATTACAACACTATCAATACTATGGAAAACCATATCAGTAGACCTAATTGGACCACTACCTGATAGCCAAGGATTCAATATAATTATTATAATTGTTGACTACTATACTAAAATAAAAATCCTAAGACCAACTACTTCTACTGTCATGGCACAAGGAGTTGCTATAATATTCTTTACTTTTGTCTTTTGCAGATTTAGTATACCCTCCAAAGTTATCAGTAATCAAGGACCTCAATTCATGTCACAATTTGTGAAGGCTCTATACTCCCTACTCAGAATCCAAGAAGCACCTAGCATAGCATATCATCTACAAACCAATGGACAAACTGAACATGCCAATCAAAAAGTGGAATAATACCTGCGAATTTTTACCAACTTCCACTAGAACGATTGGGCTTAATGGTTACCCATTGCTGAATTTGCAATTAATAATTGATACCACAATGCTATCAAAACCACTCTATTTAGGATGATATATGGAGGAGACCCTTCATTTATCACCAAAAATCCCCTTCCAATCACCAACAACCAATCAGCCACCAATTTTGTTCAAGAAATAGAATATGTGCACACTAATACTATAATTTTACTAGCAAAATCGCAAGAAATAATGAAACAATACTATGATCATATCAAAGGCATCTCTCAAAATTATCAGAAAGGAAACAAAGTGTAGCTAGAAGGCTATAACATCAAATCACAAAGACAGACACTGAAACCTGAAGACTGCAGATATAGTCCATTCAAAGTCCTTGAATAAATGGGAAGTTTAAGTTATTATCTCAAACTATCCACCTCTTGGAAAATCTATGATGTATTTAACAAAGTGCTACTACTCCCCTACCATGAACCTACATTCTCTATTCAAGATACACCTCCTCCACCAAAATCCTATTGACATTGAAGGATAAGTCGAATATGAAATTGAATACATTAGGAATAGTAGAAGAAAGAGAAATTGGTTAGAATACCTCATATGTTGGAAGGGATATCCCTCAGAAGACAACATATGGGAACCATGTTCTAACTTAACAAATGCCCTAGAGGCTATTAACGGATTCTATGACTCACATCTAGGAGCTAAAAGATAAATCTTTGGGACAAAGATTATATAGCCTGGGATAATGTAATACGGACTTTCAATTTTATTCTAAGTAGTTATCTTGTCTTATCTTGGTATATAGTTATACCTTGGCCAACATAGGATCATAGATACTCCACCCACATAATTAGGGCATAGGGCATTTCTTTCCTTATTTAAACTCGACTAGATATTCCTGTATTAGCCAGAGTTAGAATTCTAAGTCATCACTCCTCTTAATCACTACTCAAGTGCTCCTTTGTTCTCTATGCTTGATCACTATTCTGCATATCATACAAGAGATGGCATAACATTCATAAGCAATGCCAAAGCAGCTTCACAGTACATATTGCCATTAAAAACTAGTATTGGACTAGAATCCTCATCCTTTCCTTTCTGACTAGAATATTCAAGTATAGTAGAGAATGCTTGGATAATTTGGTTGGGTTTGGCAATTCCATTGTTCTTGATATTGTTGTAGTAGTTAGATAGTTCTCGGAGTCTGGTCTTGACAATATCAATATCAAAGGACGGGGGGGTATATTTTCGAAGCACATTTTTCCAAGATTGCACTTTGATAGACTTCAAAGGCTTCTTGATATTGAGAAGGGATATCCTGATATTGCCTTTATATCTATGACCTGAACTCAGAGATAAGATATTTATTGCTTGGATATGATTAACCTGCAGCTAGATCTATTACCAAAATATCAAAGCATGGCTTGACATGTTAAAACCCTGCTGCTCATTCTCATTCATAAGAAACTTGACTTCTTCGTCAACTTTAGCAGCTGAAACATCCATAGCACTATCTTCTTTAGTATCGGGACTCTCCACAGCCTCCTTGTTCTGAACTGTATTCTGCACCTTCTCAGCCCAGAGAATGAACCTGAGGAAGTCCTTGATGGGTTCCATCAAATCTGAATTGGTGGGGATTCTAAGCCCCATATAAGACAAAAGCTGCAAATAAAACAGGAGAAATAAACTGTATACAGTGCACCATAGCAACTAGATCTTAGAGTGAATACTCTCAAGCTCGATTGCTAGGGGATCCAAGTTAGTCACAGGCCCCTTGCCTGTCTGAACATACTATATAAGGCCCTGGCCATAGTTGCGGAGAAGGGTAATAAGAAGTCTGTAGAAACAAAGGCACATATCTAAAGTGTACTCATTTTCCACTGTAATACACCGCAGATGTTGATATGACTTCATGAAACTGGTAAACTCATCTTTATCATAATAGGATCTTAACTGATTTGCAAGAGGAAAATCATGTCATGTGGATGATAGCACCCATTCTTTGTCGCTAAAAGTGGCAAATACATTTTCTATAGTATCCTCCAAAAATGTGGCAAGTTGATAGATAAAGAAATGGAATGACCAATATTTCATTTACTGGTGCATCTTCTTCCAGCTATATGCGATAAGATACTGAGTTATATGGTTGAACAAGGAAATCCAATGTGGTTTTGGATCATTGATATAATCAACCACTGTAGTAATATGATTAGCAATGGGATTGTCACTAAGTTTTATCCAAAAAAGGTGGAACTGTTATTTTGGAAGTCGCATGAGAATAAAAGCCTCACTTCATTATAATATAGTCCTTAAATGAACAAGATTTATATAGATATTTAGCAGGAGATCAGGGTAAGGTGAGGGTACAGTTAGCATATTTTTGGAAATATATTTGAGACATATTTATTGAAATAAGTGAAAGAATCATAAGAAAAAAGAAAATAAAGGTGATTTAGATAATTTAGACAATATTCACACTTGGGTGTGTGCCCTTATGTGAACAGTTGCCAAAATCACAAAATGTTCACACAAGGGTGCGTGCCCAAATGTGAATACTTTGAAGTTCATACAAGGGCATGCACCCAAGTGTGAATATTGTCTGAATGATCTAAATCACCTTTATTTTCTTTTTTCTTATGATTCTTTCACTTATTTCAATAAATATATCTCAAATATATTTCCAAAAATATGCTAACTATACCCTCACCTTACCCTGACCTCCTGCTAAATATCTATATGAATCTTTTAAAATAGTCTGAAATATAGTGAAATAAATCTGAAATATCTTTGAAATGTATTCACCATACTCTTAGGTATCTAATTTTCTATTAATATTTTTAAGCAACTTTAAATTTTTCTAAAATCTATTTAAAATCTATTAATCATCTCTTGAAATGGCCTAAAATATAATAAAATCAAGGTAAAATCTATTTGAAATCCACTCTCCTCTACTTTAGCTATCTAAATCTCTATTATTATTTTTCTTATTTTTCTGAAATCTATTTAAAATCTATCAAAGATCTCTTGAAATAGCCTGAAGTAAGATGAAATGGAGGTGAAATCTATTTGAAATGCACTCATCTCTACTTTGGCTATCTAAATCTCTATTATTATTTTTCTTTTTTTTCTGAAATCTATTTCTAATTCATCAAAGATCTCTTGAAATAGCCTGAAATAGAATGAAATAGAAGTGAAATATATTTGAAATGCACTCACCATCTCCTTAGCTATCTGAATCATCTTTGAAATTTCCATTTAGGGAATTTAGCACCCCCTAGAGGGGTACAGTAGATCATAGAGTTAAAGTATTTCCTCTGTTGGCTATAATACCTAGTTATATGTGATGCTGTGGAGAAGGACTATAGTAAACTTGGTTATCTTATCTCAATAGTAATTTCATTGCATAGTATTTTTTTCTACCTCATAGCTATATATATTGTATTAACTTGTGTTTAGATGACTATTAGCAGTTATCTGGTCTGAGGCTAGTTTGTTATTAATATGTCAGCATAATGAGAAATAGAGAATGATTAAGCTCAGAACTTCTAATATAAATATTTTACCCTCCCTCTTAACTCTTATTCATTAGCACAAAGAATAGCTTATATTTCTAAATTGTTGACACTTATCATCTACTGTATCTCTCTACTATAGTTAGCTATATTTTCTTTGAATCTCTCCTATCCCAAATATTTCTATGTCCTTATTAGAGTTGCTCATCTCTGACTAATCTCACATTCTTCTCATAATTTCTCTCAGTCCTAGCTCTTTATCATATAGTATCAACTCTTTCTTTGCCAATTCTAATACTCAATCTGCCCCCATTGTCTTTATCAACCATAAATAAACCCCTATCACTCCTTGTCCCAATAAGTCTATTATATATTCATACATATTCTCAAGCTCTCTATAGCTCTTTCTCTCATAGTCAACTCTATACTGTAGTGACACATATATTCATGATAATTTTACTCTTGTTAATCCCAGATAAACTATATTAAATATATTTATCCCTCTTATACCTGTATAGTTCTTGTGAGTTTTCTGAACTACTCTTCAAATCTTATATTAGGATTCACCCATCCTAACTATCTTACATACTACAAAATATTCAAAACCATTAATTAGACCTTATAGATATATACAAGATACTCTATAGATATAAGATATAGTCAAGACTTATATCTCCAGAAGAGTATACAAGCATAGAAACAAGTCTTATCAAGATATAGAGCCTTAGATATTACTCACAGACTTATTTTCTCTATATAGATTATTGATACTATAGAGCAAGATATCCTATTCAAGACAGGATCTTATCTTATTCTCCAGATATCAGAAAACTAGGGAGGTGCTGGCATAACCAGTTGGAGTTGATAATTAGTTAGCAGATAGCTGGTAGATGGCAATGGTATATCTAGCATTATCTATATTTATAATTACATACAATAATTATAGTGATTGATTATTTCTTTTAATAATTATAATATACAGATGATATATTATAAGGGGCTATAGCGGGCCTGCAAGTATTATATATTGTTCAACAGGCTTATAGATAATAGCCCAAGCTTTATCTAGCTTTATCTATAAATATAATTATTATAATATATGATCATTTTTCCTAAGAATTGTAGAGTATAGATCATTTATTACAAGAATTATATTAGACTTAGAATTCATGCTTCTTTAAGGCTATTTTATCTATAAGTCTTAAGAACCGAATCTCTAATATAGAAGAAACTCCAAAGGAATTCCTAAATGAGTGGAACTTGGCTTCAGCTTATAAGAAGCTACACCCTTTACCACATCTCGTTGTTCCAATTCCAAGACTCTACTAAGAATAGTGGGAACTCCGAGGAGTTGTCATACTTAAGAAATGAGAGGAGAGGAGAGATGAGTCTAAGATGATATTCGAACTGGAGAATACAAGCAGTTGTAACTATGTTTATATACTCAGAGTCCAGAGTAGACTAGTACTAAACTATACTGGTGAAACAAGAAACATACAAGGCAGTGTAATACTGTGCTACATAAAGGGGGACATATAGAAGTTCTGACCAGAGGGTGATACTAGATGGTAACTAACTTAATTTAACTAAAAGAGTGAACTGAGAAACTAAACACAAGATAAACAAATGACGAGAAGAATAAATGATCACGAAGAGAGAATGGAAGTCCAAGTGGAGTCCTAGTAGACTTTGGAATGGAAACCTGACAATAAGTATCATAAACATATTCTTGTACTATATAAAAACTAGATTGAATATAGGTTATTATAATATGTACTCTACTAAGTCTACTTATGGTCTAGATACTAACATGCTCAGGTGGCTCAGTGGCTAAGATGTATAATATATGTGAGAAATACTTGAGATAAATCTGAGAGTTCAAACCCTAGTGAGAGTAAATAAAAACTAAGTGTGAAATATAAAATATAATTAGAAAATATAAGAAATAAGAATTGAGAAATGTAATAGGCTATGCTAGAAGAGAAAATATAGTGAATTTTAATTTTATTTATATAATTATTTCTTTTCTAGAGTCACTATACTTGAATATCTGGTAATGTCTGGCAACTCTGATGTGACTTGCTATTTCATTTAAGTCTTATATACTTTGTAATTTCTACAAACTATACTATGCTAGATCTATAATTACCAGACTATGTATCAGAATTATTTTGATTATTTACCTTATAATTATTTATAATCCTTTGTTATTTTGACCTGGGTTTCCTAATAGAAGTTGCAGAATAGTCTTTACCCTTATCTTGGGTCAGGATTTTCATATCTAATGTCTCACTATGTGGTCACTTGATGTTCTAAGATATTCTATCAAGTTTTATGATTATTACTCATTTTTTCCATATGACATTATCAGCTCAGTCAGCAATGCATTATTACCTTTTCTTATCTAGTATACTTATATCAGCATTTCATAGAACAGTCCAAGATAGTTACATCACAAGTTATATATTTCTTTGGGTTATGTTTTATCTTTTCCTCAATATCTCCTTTTTTTCTCCCAGTCTTTCAACAAAACCTCACTATATTAGAGCTCTAAGTATTTTCCTATCTCTAGATTATTTTCATTATTTTCCTTCTAGTATTTCTCTCGCTATTAAGTATTCTTTCTTATGGCTTACTATTTATTCTTTTCCTTTTCTTTCTCATATATTCAGTTCTTATTCCCATTAGGATATACAGTATTATTAGTTGAAGTTTCTATATTGAGATAGTTATTCCCATGGGCCAGTAGATACATATATAAGAATGCCATATAGTAGCTAGAGTTTTTTCAATTTGGATTTTGACTTCTTGTCTCTGCTACTACTCTCAGTAGTTATAAGCTTAGGAATATGAAGAATTTATGACTTATCAGAAAATGATATGGGAACAAATATATGATACTAAACTCATATTAACTCTATAGTCAAAGCCATTGAGATATACTCAAGTTCCATTCATACTCCCCTACTATAGCTTCTTCTACCAAGGTAGCTTAGGGATAAATATTTCTATTTTGACTGAAGTAGACAGTAACAAATATGGGGTGACTGTTAAGGAAGAAGCTATCTTTAAACTACTCAGGATTACCTTGGGACCAGTCTTTATACAAGAGCTGAAGCTTATGATGGAGATATTTACAGTATCTGAGACAGATATAAATAATAATAATAAAATCAATTACTTGAGATTTGTCAAGATAAATCATTATATTTTTTGGAGAAAAATTGCAATTATGAGAATAATTGGTAATATGTTAGACCTAGTAGCAATAAAGGAGTTCACTATATGCCTATGTAAAAGATCTATAGTTGGTGCAAGGATGTTCAGAAAAGTTTGTACAACAACTAATAGGTCTGTAGGACTAACTAGAGATAGTGCAAATAGTATGAATCTTTTGCAGATGAGCTAACAAGAAATGGAAGAATTGACAACAGTCCTAATATTGAAGGGTCCAATTGTCTGAGTGAAACCCAAACAATTATAAGACAAAGGGATAATAAGATGGAGTAAAGACAAAAGCACAAGATTTAGAATGAAGTAAGAACAAAAACATCTGATAAAATCAAATATCACAAAGATTCAAGACTCAAATAAAATCGCAACTGGAAGAGCAGGATAATAAGCTGTTATTTCTAGATAGTGTACAGGCTTTTATATGCAAATTTCAAACTAAATTTAAAGTAGAAAGGTCAAAAATATTACTACTAAAATGATTAAAAATCTGTTTCAGATAATATCAAAACATTGAAAATTTCACTAAAATTCGCAAACAAATGATGAAAGGCTAAAATAGGAAAGTGAAGTTATTGTAAGAATGGAATATTATGAAATTGACTAAAAAGGAAATAGAAGTTGGTTATGTATGAAATATGAAGAAAATTGTGAACAAAGAAAAAATAGTGAAACAAGGTATTAGAATGATGTTTGAGAATGTATATATAAAATAAAAGATCGGAACCAAGAAATGAAGATAAGGAGAAAGATGTAAAAATCTTGCAATATACTTTATCTGATATTTTCTACTTTGCAATACTTCACAGCTGTTGAGAATATGAGGTTTAGCTTATTTCGGAGGATAGATGTGACAAGGGGCATATCACTGAATATGCATGTTGAAAAAAATAGAAAGGAAATAATTTGGTAGGTGAAAAATTAATATTTGACCTTTAATTTTGTCCTGACATGATATACATTTCAATAATGAAAATAAAAGAAATAAAGAGAATGTGAACCTCAGCGTTTTAATGAATCACTGAGAATAAACTAAAATATCGCACCTTCATTTGAGGCAGAAACAAGTTATAATGATGAAATCAATCACTCGAGATCTGTCGAGATGAGTCGTTACCTCTTTTGGATAAAATGTTGCGATCATGAGAATAAATTGGTGACAGCCGAATATGCGCATCGAAAAGCAGAAGAAAATAAGAAACAAATAAAAAGAAAATAATCTCGTCGATGAAAAATTAATATTTGACCTTTAATTTAATCCTGACAGAAGAGGCTGTCCACTGTTAATCCTCAGAGGCAAACAAAGTTGAGGATATTGACATTCAATCATAGCGGATTTAGGGTAAGATAACTCAATATCGTATTAACAGGACAACAGGACGTTTGCTCGAATAAAGATTCTGAATGAGACAAATCAGATGAATGTATACTTGACTAATTTTAATGACGGTTGACTAAATTCCAAAAGAAAAAACTACAAGCACTCGACTATGATCTAAAGTTTCACTTTCCAGAGGTTTCATGATCACCTTTTTCTTTTCCCCTTCTCAACCCCTGTAGTGGAATGGGCAGCAGTCGAATCCTTCTGCTGCATGGCCCCTATATTCCATGTTTCCCCTTCGTTAGATTGGCCAAACCATTCCATAGAAGCGGGATCTTTCGTCAACACGGGCAGCATCCGCCGCAGTGATGGGATGCCATAATCCCGGGAGTGGTTTTTAAACATGGCATTTTTTGAGTGGTTAATCATCCTTCGAATTGAAATTCTGGCTAAATCAGTGATGTTTCCATATGCGCTGAGACCACGGAAATCAATTTGGTAACGAGGTGCCTCCTTATCATCTTTTTGGTTTCGAAGGTTATATGAACTTGGATTTGTGACGGTAATGCCTTCGTTCTCTGTTGAGGCATAACAATGGACGGCAGCGATGTAAGGCAATTTGTTGCCTTGCGAAAAAATAGAGAGGTCTTAGGCGGATTGGATAGCGACCTTAACAGGATTCACCGATTGACCCGTTTTGTCTTGGTCGAGATTTACTGAAATTGTTTTCGGAGAGACATTTCCTAGACTGGAAAAGTAGATAGGGGTCATGCGATCGCTGAGCTCCTGATTAAGCTGGCAGACGACTGCTGTTCCGCATAGCCAAATCGCCCAGGCATAAATATCGCGCATTGGATAGGAGTCGTTTGCCTTTCCGTAGTGCGAGAAATGGAAATAGGCATCCTGAAATGCATCTTCGAAAGTTTTCTCTGCAGACTCTTTGCTCAGCTGCGCACGGTTAGCAGGTGTGGATTGACGTAGAACCTCCCATACCTCATCCGTAAGGAACGCCTTGTAGTAATCTGCGACTGTGACAGGTGTCTGGTAAACGAGTTCACAGTGCTTCGATAGTCCATTAATCGCACGGTCCATCGCAGAAATGCTAAGGATGCGACCGATCAGCTCTCCGATAGCACCTTGCGCTGCCAAGCCATGATCAACAAATTTGTCCAACAGACCCCATAAATCCATGTACACGCTGTTGTTCTTAAGGGAATGATGCATGATTTGCACGGATGCTTCCGCAATTAGAGGTTCAGGAGACGATCCGGTCATGATTATTTGCTGGTTTTCATGCACCGAATAAAGTACTTGCAGGTGATTACGGACAAGTTCTTCTTCGTATCGCCTGGCATCTGCACTAGCAGGAGTGAGGTCCAGAAGAAGTCGAGCTGAAAGAATGGCAATTGATGACGCATTGAGGTCAGCCGGGGCCTCTGGGGGCCAAGGGCCGCCAGAAAGCTTCTCCCGAACATTATGCATGATTCCATCGACGATATTTTTATGCAGGCCTTCACGAGACAGATAGCTTGCATAGAATCTACAATTACGAACGAGAATGTGAAGTTACGAAACAATCAAGTTAGTCCAACCTACAGCGGTCGTCCAAATTTCGCCATAAATCCCAACGAACCAACAGAAGTCAACGTTGCTTGGCCTGGAGCGAGAGGGTCAGCAATTATATGAACGTCGAATGGGAGCTCCATAAATGGTGCTGGAACAAGACGGTCACAAACTCTTCCCCGCATAGACGGTGCGAACTCTTTCGAGGGGGCAAGCTTAGAGACATGGCTTGCTGTCGAGAGACTTATGATTGCAAAATCATGTTCGACTCCCTCGTTCAACACCGATTTAAGGCACGAGTATAGAGTATAGCCCGATTCCGCATCTTCTGTACGATGAGTGTAGAGGACGTGTACCTCGTCGATAGAAATAAGGAG
>QGOD01000263.1:16418-29923 GCA_003313065.1 Sarcodon sp. MG97
GGGGCAGATGGTGGTGGATGGCCAGTCGGAACAATTTCCTCCAAGTAATTCCTAAGCATCAAGAAAGATTGCCAGACCTTTATTTCAAGGCCATTTCGAGCATTCACGACGACCACTTCATAGAACTCATTTCTACATGGCAGATCTGCGAAAAAATCATAAAAGGCTTTCGCCATGCGCACATATGTCACCTTTCCAGAAAAAAGCGTCTGGGCTAGAACATGCACTGATGCGAAGAGAGAGCACAGGAATGACCTGAGGTACTCTTTGCAACTTTTCTCGTCGACGGTGCTTGGCGCACGCTCAAAGTAGACACGGACTACTTTGTCAGCAAGAGGGTATGCTAGAGCAAAAAAGTGTGGTTGGTCTTCCATCAACTATCCAGAATCTATGTTACGCACCAAAGATATTTTTCCCGACATCCTCGCGTAAACATATGGGGAAGACAATCCGCTCGGTGGCAACCTTGTCCACAGTCTTAGATTTTCCCATTCCGGACGACTGGGCAATGGGGAGGATTTTGGCGTAATTAAACTTTCCGGATAGCGTGTGAAGGTCATCAACAGCCTTGAGCAGAACTTTGTGAGCGTCGCCGTGGTATGCCAAGTTCCAAGCGCGAATTATGGCTGGATCACAAATCTGATCAATACGGTATGACTGAATTATAGACACAAACGTACCCTCCTCTGAGCCAGGACAAATGATGAGCGGGATGTAGGCATCATAGGAGGAAGAAATGGGAAAACTCGAAACGTACTGTATTCGATGGGAACACCCAAGGCCACATTCGACTCCTTTCATTTTCGAATCTTTGCTGTGGTTGCGATTAAATGCGATCCAACCATCCGTTAGTACAAAATGTACGTACGATGCATGATGAGGCTGGTCCAATCACTCTTCGCCACACCGTTCCACACTCCATCCTTCCATTGTTCCAACTCGTCTTCATTGAAACTCATTACGATTTTACCAGCGCTACTCGGGGTCTGACCTGTGATAATAGGTTTGTGACCGCTAATTTATCTACGAGGTACACCAAACAGCTGGAAATCAACGGCTGCCATAGAGAGGGGCTTTGCTTTGCGTCCTCAATGAGATGTCTCCACGCTAGCGTACAGCAATGGTGTTCCATCCTCTTGTTCACCTCATCCAGATCAAGTTGCGCTAGATCTAGTTTCTCGAAGGAAGAGGATGGGGAAATGCCTGCTGAGTTAGAGGAAGCAGGGATGTCGACATCCATCAGGTCCGACATTGTGATCAGGAGGAGTTAACTTATTATAAGGCCCTGTTCAGCATCGTGCGTAGCCTTTGCGTAGCCCAACGCACAAGGCACAGACGTGAGATCTGCCGAGATGGCCGACAGCGGAGATCCAATAAGCAGTCACAGCTAACAAGTTTGAAAAAACATTTCTCAATTAGATTACAATGTAGATAAACTGATAATTTTATTCAAATACTACTCTTGCTTCAACTCAAAGTCGAATGGATGACTCTGCAGTATTCCTTCAAGGCATCCAACACCAGTATATTGAATATGTAACAAGGATGCAGGCTTCTATTTGATATTGTGCGGACATATTTCTGAAGACAATCCTAACAGCATCAGCAGCAGTTCTAGAAACCCTTGATAATCCACACATACTCTACCATACATCAGTTCTTACTGGTGAAGGCTGGGTTCTAGAGCTTCTTTCTGGTCACCCTAAATATATCTGTCACTAGCACACTGCTACTGCTACTATCCAAGGCAAAGAGCTGCATCAAAATTCACAAGCATCTCACATGTTGGCATCTCCTGGGTTGCATGATGGACAAGTGCAGGTGGGTTGCAAAAAGCCAGGGGCTCAGAAGTGTGAAATTTTGCAAACCTTAAAGGTATGTACACCATAACTGTGGTCACACATTGCACTTGAAAATCAATCTCAGGGTCATTCAGGTGACGAGGTGATTACAACTAGTAGGATGTGAGACCGTCCGTATGTAATAATTACTACAATCTCTTTGTGCTACGATATGCCAATATGTGAAAATTGAATGCAAATCAACCAAAGGCGTCAAGCTCTAAATATATCATACAATGCAGTACTGTGATACTACTATGTGATACGATGAGGTACGATTTTCCTACGATATCCCTCGAAATCCATCTTAGGATTCTCATTTTTCGTAGTACTACGATCTGGCTCGACCAGGTGCGACCAGCTGCGACGGACTTTTGACTGGGATGCATCAACTATCATCATTTCTCGTGAAGATTGTTTCTGCGCTATGGTATAAAGAAAAGCAACCAATATAATATGATAGTTTCCATGGAGCTGATGCAAGCTGTAACAGCAATACTGATATCTGGGAAAAAAGAGTTTACACAGCAATAATATCACGCATCCAACCAAGTCATCTCATAATCGATTGGCACATCCTTCATCTCCAACCAACTCCCATCTTCACTTCCTAAATCCACTCCAGCTCCGCAATCTAACCTCCGTCTCGCAGGTAACTCCTTCAGCTCGGGCTCCTTCATCTTGTGTCTCGCAACTACATAATGTTCACCATGCCACCCAAGGAAATCGATCCACGGAACCATGATAGCAACCTGTCGTGCACAGGATATCCAGCTGTCTGTTTGAACCCTGAAATCCTTCTCCGACATTGTAGTAGGTTGTGGACGTTTTGCACAGGAGGCTGCATTCAAGTGCAGAATCGATAGAGAGCGGAATTTTTTGAACGCGCAGGCATACATTTGCTGTTGTAATTTTAACAAAGTGAATATTTTTGTAGTTGGGTACGTACCATAGGTTTACCAGGAACTACGGTAGAAAGATGGATAGCAGCCATTTCCTGCGGAATCATTCCAACTAGAACATCCACAGCGTCGTCGGTCAAAGTGCCAATCCGTACTCGCAAAACCCTCAACGCCTTCAGGTCAGGAAGTACGGTCGTCACGAGCTCCCATGGGCAACTTCCAAGATCCAACCGTTTGAGTTTTGTCCTCTTCTTCAAAAACTGGGTCACAGACTGATACAACCCCAAATCGTCATCATGTCCCACTAAGATGAACCGGAATGATTCAAGATGAGGTAGAAAGGTGTGTTTCCCATCAATAATGTGATCGCTGCCAAATACGACAGAAGCAGAACTGGGTTGTTCAAACGTCCCATGAAGTGTCAAACATTGCAAGTTGTGCGCATGGGCAATTCTGGCGAGAACGATGTGTGATATGCGAGTATCAACCAGATCAAGATGCGTCAGATTTTGTATCGTAGACGATTGGAAGGCACTGTCCCACGAGTGAGGACGCGCCAGGTACGCCCCGAGACAAAGACGACGAAGTGTTGCTTCATTCTTGTCAAGAACCATCCGAACTTCTCCCATATCCGCCAAACCGTCATCATCTTCTGCTCGTAAGGTGAATTTGCGCAAGTTTCGGAACTGTGCTGCTTTTATTAGCGTGTGATGGTGGAAAAGGGGACGAAATTACATTCGACACTCCTACAGCATCAAAATGCCAACCTCTACATATTTCTGTTAGTTAATTACATGAAAGGCGAGAAGGAAATCGAATTTCGTACACTAGACCAAGGGATTGAAGATTAGGATGACTATTCAAAACGGATTGGACCATGTCGACTTTTAATTCCGGATAACCAATCCATTCAAAGTCTTTTAAAGCCTTGAACTCTGGTAGTGCTACTCGGAAGATTCCTTGGTCCTTTTTGTCAGTGAAAATTTGGCTATATGTATCGTATTTCACCCACTAGCGACGAGGTCAAAAGTATCTCCTTCCTCGTAAGCCCAATGAAGGCGGAGCTTCTGAACTCTGCGTGCAAATACGGGGTCATCTTTTACCCTGTCAAAGAAATCTAAACCTCGATTTAGATGTTCTTGGTCTTCACCAAAATATAAGTCGACGGTGTGAAAGATTTGCTGAACAGCAATATTTCTGTGAAATGCAGAGACAAAAAGCCAGGTGCGAAGATGGTATCTGGGAATACATGAGGCAATACGCTCCCAGATCTCCAATGGTGTACGATGTGACGCGGGTTCATCCATAAAGTGAATCTACGAAATAAACGAAACCTATAAGCACTTTGGGAAGGATTACTCTGAGCCCACTCACTAGGACTGACCAGTTGTTCTCGGCGTGCAAGAGTCTGTAACTGTCTGTTGGCAGGATCCAGCTTCGACACAGCTTGTAAGTCTGACGGAACATTAAATCACAGGAGAGCGATGAAAAAACTGGCTACAAAGTACCTTGTTGAGCCTTCGCCATCAACTTTTCACCCGCAGCCCGCCTGGCAGCACCACGAGCCAAAAGGGCTCTCGCAACGTCTTCTTTAGGTAGATTAGGCGTCCTCAGATACACTTCCAGATAGTTCTCAACCTGAGGACCGTATCTAATCATTTCTGAGATTGAAAACAAATCTTTCCGACGCTGAATACGCACTGTCCATTTTCTATAAAGGCCAAAGACGTATCAAGTAGGAAATTTGCTTTTCGTTGTTGAGGCAAAGATTCGATGACTTCGATGACTGTTGTCGTGAGTTCGTCTTGAGGAGCTCTGCCCGACGAAAAGAACGGCATCCTCACACTTTGTGTGCAGGAGAACTTGGAGGGACAATGTTGATCACAAAAACCGTTCTTTGGTTTTTGACAACTCGTGACTTTACAGTCAACAGTCAACGTCGCGCGACTCGCGAACCTAAAAAATGTTTGGAAGAATACAGACGAGCGGGCTACTGCGAGGATATAGAATAGTCCATCTAGGGTGAGTATCATTCCTCTCTCTTGCCATGGTGGAAAATTGAAGATGAATTGTACTCAAGATGTTCTCAAAAATTTCCCCCACCTCGACTGTTTTCAATTTCTTCCATGCAGGTAAGAAAAAAGTACCGTCATGGTCTTTTGCTGAGTCGATTATAGAGCCTCAGATCCCCTCCAAACTTGCCAAGACCGTATCAAAAATCACGCAATCTCTGGGGGTGGTCTACGGGTGCTGCAAATACTTCTGTTCCAATACCTCCAATGCCCGTGGTTCCTACTCAACAACCAGAAACTTCAACCTTCGCATCTGAGAAACTTATGGAGACAGCCGCTTCCGAGGATCTTACAAGCAACCCAGTCTCCTCCAGTCTCATTCCGTTTGAGCCCTTGGCAACATTGGAAATCCCTCCGCTTAACTACGGTGATCTTGCTGCTCTTGGTTTCGCCCATTGGACGCCAGCAGGTCTTTGTCAATGGGCCATGGAATTGATTCAGGTTTCTACTGGTATGCCTTGGTTTTGGACGATCGTCACTGCGACGCTGGCAACACGGTTGATCATCCTACCATTCAATATTAACGGTCTTCGAATGACTGCACGCCTTGCTCCTTACCAACCTCGTCTGGCGGAGCTCAAAACTCAACTTAGCGCTACTAGCCTTACGAAAGACCCGATCGCTGTACAGCGAATAAGTCTGCAGCAGAAGCAGATATACGAAAAGGCAGACGTTTCCATGATTCAGCCATTGCTAGTGCCTTTTATACAACTGCCACTTTCCCTGGGCATGTTTTTCGGGATAAAGAAATTATGCAACTTGCCGTTGGAGCAGTTGACAGTCGGCGGGTTTGGCTTTTTGCAAGACCTGACAGTGGCTGACCCGACGTATATGCTACCCCTTGCTATGGCCGCTTTAATTAACGTGCAACTAACGGTAAGTCAATAATTTTGTACACCTTTACTGCTAAGTATGGACGTTCTTTCAAGGTCGGTGCCAAAGATATGACTACAGACGCCTCCCAGACACTACACTTGTTCAATATCCTCAAAGTGGTGTCTTTTATTTCGATTCCATTCATGGCGAACCTTCCTGCCGTACGTCGTTCACTGGATTTACTCTTCGGGTGCAGGCTGATCGAATTTTGTTCCCCAGGGTGTGATGGTTTACCTAATCACCGGCGTTTTATCCATGACAGCTCAAAGCTTTATCTTCCAAATGCCAGCTGTTCGTAAAGCATTCAATATCCCAGTTATCTCCCAGAAAATGCGAATCAAGCCACCAACCTTCTTGGAGACTGTGCGATTTTCTCTGGACTGGTTACGGAAAAGAAGTTCGAATCCACAAGCTAACGACAAAGATCTAGTGAAGAGGAAGAGGCATTGAGCATTGCATCGATATGTTATTTAGAAGTACACTACTGCTACCCATCTATAGTTGAAGTCGATAGTCTAATGACCACCTCCGCTCACACTACGGAAACCATATATCTAAATCTATATACACTATGGGCACAATTCGCACCGCTAGACTTGAACGAGTTCACTGTTGGAGCTCGTCCTGATCCACCTCCAGATCTTCAACAATCTTGTATCCAACCCAAACAAGCTCTGAACCGCTGTTACATCCGACTAAACGGCATCCCTTTTCCATGTCCTTATCTATGTCACGGCATCAGTTGAATTTGCTCGTTATATAGCCTCAGTACATATGCACGAAAGATGATAATGTGTGCAGAATCATTTCGGCGGCTCGACTCGGAATTCTTCAAGATCTAAAACTCACTCAGATCCCTATTGACATTGATTTCTGTCCCATCCCCACAATTAAACGACGGAAATTCTCCAAATTTCAATTTACAGTGCGCAATCTACCCTAGTCCATATCCTGAAGTGCAGTAAAAAATATAAATAATAACCGTCGAGCCATCCTGCTCGTTCTCAATATCAAGGCTAGCCCTGCCGTGAGAAAACTGATAAACCCTAGGTAACTGTCAGAAAAAGAAAGATTCCACGCCGGTCGCTGTATTATTACTAAGACGTCTCCATAGCTATCAGTTGCTTCCGATGCAGTACGATCCTTAAAGTTAGTTTCTTGCTTCTCAATTCTACCATTACACACAAATTGCTACACTAGGGGGTTCTAAAGACTATTATCTTTCGACTTCGCGCCAACAGTCTATTAGTGTCAGAACGACGCTGATAGTAACTTAGTCCACCCTGTCGTATACCGGGAATCCTTTTCAAGTTGAGTGTTGCCATCTTCTGAAATACAATCTTTCATGGAAGTACCAGCTTCATCAAATATGTTATGACGCTTGCTGGGGCTGGACTGTCAGCAGCATCAGGTGCGTGGATTGTCCAAATGACGCGCTCGTAATTGAACAATTGATAAGGAATACCGACGTATAGAGGTCGGAGGATTGTGGCGAGAGAACGCAAGTTGACCAGCCGGTGTACTCATGGTTGCCTGACTCAGATGACCTTGTAACGCAGGATGCTGCAGCCCTCGCCACCCCCAAAGCCTTCAAGGGCGGCCCGAATCTGGTCTGCCGGTTTTATCATGATCAGCGCAAGATGTACAGCGTGCTCTCGTACTAGTAGGGCGTATTCTCGAGTCCTGATATTCATCATATTTGGCTATCTTGATGCCAAGCTCAATCCCGCGAACTTTGCTTTGGCTTCCTTGTCTCATTCTTCCATATGCACACCCATTGCCCCCCCTCTCGATAAAGGATCCTCACCTCCTTTGCTATCACTCAGAATATCTCCGCACGTCTTTGGATTCTTTCCTTCGGATGGCAAAGCTGCAGCGCAGTAATGCATGCTGGCCTCTATATTTATCGCACGCTGCACCTCCTGTCATTATTCCCAGCGCAACTATGCTGCTTGCCTAGCGTCTGCACTCACGGATCCCAAAAAGACATGATATTCCGATCACAACCCTACCACGATGTGGTGGAGAAGAGTGAGCGGGAACAAATCGATACGGACGCTGTGGAGGCTTGTTAGCCGGAGGTAACCTGCCTTGGAGAAGTGCCTGAACATATGGGCGAAATTGCTCTGAGGCTTAACCGGTGTGGTCTGTTGTTAGCTGTGGGAACATCTTCTACGGCGCGTTTTTGTGTCAGATCAGATAGAGTTGAAGATGAATATATGGTGCAGGTCTGTCCTACTGCTGGATTTACGGCGGCGGTCAAAGCGCATGGTGGCAAGATAGCAAAGTTCAAGCTTGAACATTCGAACAGTGACGAAGAAACTCGAAGAATGCGAATCAAATGGAAGGTGTCTTACTAATCATAACGTAGTTCTTGCATGGAGTACCATATATCAAGAGTTATATTTCAAAGAGTTTTTGAGATTGTAGTGGTCGTTGGATACAGCAAAATATCATGCTCTACCGTCTTGGTGTCCGACCAACTTCGGCTGGGGAACGCAATGAGATAAAAGTACACAAGTCAACAGGTGGTAAATTTACGAGCAGACTTCTCTTCAACCAGCGCATCTTCGGTGAACGCCCAGCGGTCAATGCCTGGTCTGTCATGCCGATGTTCCCGGTGGATATAGTTCCCCATTGCAGAAAAGTCATCGAGTGCTTGGCCTATATTTCTAGATCAAACACAGGCATGAACTTGAGTCTTGTTAGAAGAGTCAAGTACTAGTAGTGGTTATCCGAGTCAGTACAATATTACAATCTGCCACTGGCTCTCTGGAACTCAGAGATCAACGCGCTAAATTCCAGCTTTAGCGCACGGTGACTCTTCCTTGTTTCCTCTGCCCCTCTACCGGTAACTTCTCCCCTGGTCAACTCGACATGGATCCATTCTCAGTAACCCGCGCTGTAGCCAGACAGGCTGCTTCTCCGGGTGCTACACCAATGCCTGAAGAGGAAGAATACTATTCTTCATGGTCGCTATTTCTCGTCTGCTTATTGCTCATTCTGTCACTGTGGACATCTTATTATTTACAAATCAAGCGTATTCGAATGGTTCACGAAACGCTGGTGTCTATTGCTGCTGGGATGTTTGTGGGTTTGATTGTGAGACTGGCTCCTGGGCAGATGATAAAAGACATGTTGGTAAGTTTCCGTTGTTTCTGTCTATAATTCTCTGGGACTGCAGCAAGTCGATAACTGTCCCAACAAGCATCTCTATTCCAGTGATTGACCACTACTCAGACCTTCAAACACACACTATTCTTCAACTTACTGTTACCTCCGATTATTCTCAACTCAGGGTATGAACTAAAACAGGTAAATTATATATCGCCCCCACAGTCAATCCGGCTGAGCAGATGCAGGAAAATTTCTTTCGAAATTTCGGATCCATCTTAACATTTGCATTTCTTGGAACATTTATATCTGCTGTCGGCGTTGGGTGCGATTTTTTTACCCCGATATAACATGAATGCGAAGCTTATCACTCGCAGAGCAGTGTTCTGGTCTACATTTGGTCCTTCTTGGGTCTCGAATCATTGAATTTATCTCTGATTGAATGTCTGGCCTTTGGGTCTACGCTCTCAGCTACGGACCCAGTGACAATCCTCGCCATTTTCAACCAGTACAAGGTCGACCCTAAGTTATATACCATAATATTCGGTGAAAGTTTACTGAACGATGCTGTTAGTATCGTCATGTATGAGTAAGTGATAATAACATTAATAACACGTGCAAATTTATCGACTGAAATCTACCCTGCTAGGACTTTGACCCAATTCCACGGCAGCGAGATCTACGTCTCATCGCTTTTCCATGGGATCGGAATCTTCTTACTTACATTCAGCGTTTCTATGGCGCTCGGTGTCGCCTTCGGTTTGGGCATGTCGTTGCTCTTGAAACATTCGTCTCTGAATCTATATCCTCAAATCGAAACCTGCCTCGTATCTCTTTTTGCCTACACCAGCTATTTCCTCTCTAATGGTCTTTCTATGTCCGGCATCGTGTCTCTTCTATTCTGCGGAATTACTCTCAAACATTACGCATATCACACCATGTCACGAAGGACCCAGCGCGCAACCAAGTACATCTTCGCTACCCTAGCCCAACTCACGGAGAACTTCATCTTCGTCTATCTCGGACTTTCATTGTTCACTAGCGCGCCTTCCTCCGACCCTGTGACCAGTTACCTAAAACCGCTTTTTATCATTGTTACGACAGTGGCTGTTATATTCACTCGTTATGCTGCAGTGTTCCCTCTCTCGGAAGCTATCAACTTCTTTCACAAACACGCGCGTGGACAACGAAACGAAGAGCTCCCCCATTCATATCAGATGATGCTTTTCTGGGCAGGATTGAGGGGTGCAGTGGGAGTAGCATTGGCTGCAGGGTTCCCAGGTCCCAATGGGCAGTCATTGCGAACGACCGTCCTCGTTGTCGTGTTGCTTACAGTCGTCTTTTTCGGTGGAACTACAGCTCATATGATTGAAGTACTCGGTATCCGGAGTGGTGTTGAAGATGACGGGGCAAGCGGTACTGACGATGAACCGGGACATTATGGGCCATTAAACATGAATAATTGGCACGGCAGGCGGGGTTCCGGCGGACGAGGGGGTAGATATGACGATGATGACCGAGTCTTCCTTCCACCACGTGGGTTAGCCGGACGGATCGGTATGCATTACAGTATGCCAAACAGTTACAATCATCACGCTCAAGTTTCGCCTCCGCGCGAAGATAGCAATGTATTTTCTGCGGCTTCTTCGGAATCGTATGATTCCGACGGCGAGGTATTACCAATGGCGGCGTCTGCTGCGATGGATGGCTCTTCACCAAATAGAGGACATTCGAGAACGGCAAGCCGGGTAAACACACCTGGAGCCGAAGAAGGGAAATGGTTTCAGGAGTTGGACGAACGCTATTTACTACCGTTATTTTCCAACGCCACTGCTAGTCGAACATTTCACGCACGGAAGGCACGCAGAAGCCAGATGGGTTTGGGTATTGGAAATACAAATGGGACGGACACTCCTGCAGATAGTGAGGACGAAAATGATGTATCTGAGGTTGAGTTGGGTATTGCACGTCCGCGGTACGGTAATAATGGTGTTGGTGGTTCAGGGAGCCCTATAACGAACGATGAAAGTAGAAGTGAGAGAAGGTTGTCAACTCCGATATTGAGGAGAGAAAGTGAGGGTCAGAGTCGAGGGTTATGACTTGTTTTGTAGCCCTTTCCCATCCCTTTCGATATACTTATTTTCTTTGGCACATTTTTGCCTGCAAATAGTTATATGTTGCACTGATTGTGCAGATTAGATTCAAAGCTAGAATCATTACAACAAGTTCTTCAGCATTTATGCTTTGACATTTGAAGATCATAGAGAATCTCTTTTGAATTTTGCTATGTGTTTTGAACTTGAGGAGGTCCTGAATGTTTGAACTTGTGTAACAGGGTAGGGGGATTCCAACTTGAATTTGTCAACAAATTGTCTTGCTCATTAGTATTTATTCTGTGAAGTCAAAAATTCTAGGACACCAGTGTCATCCTGTGACTGTTCCAGTGTAGCACCTGAGGCTAGTAAGGATGCATCAGAGAAAATATGAAAAGGTCCATCTGGACTGGGGGGTGTGAGGGTAGGTTCCTCAGAAAGTAATTTCTTGAGCATTTCAAATGCTATCTGCTGTTCATCATTCTAGCACACGATCGGATTTACCTCCAAGGCATTCGTACAAGCAGAACGAAATTACTCAGCTGCTGATTGAGAATTACTTGCAGTGATTCACACTCTCAAAGAATGGCATCATCTCTTAGTCTCAACTCCACACATTATTGAAATTTGGGTCAATTACACGAGCATCACTTTTTTTAAGAAATCACAAGACCTATCTTACCGCCACACTCGCTGGTCAACTTATCTATCCCAATTCCACTATTATTTTCATACTGTCAAGGGAAAAAAGAATATCCCTGCAGATCTGCTATCGAGATGATATCACTCTGAAGAAGCACAAAGAGATAACAAGCAAATGACATTGTTATCTGCAGAACTTTTTGCAGATTGAAAAGATGATGAAGAGTATAAACTAGATCGCAACCCTTCCTCAAGTAAAGTAAAAATACGAATTCATACTGTGGATGAACAATCCACTATAGAGGATACCATCCCTTTCAAGAAATTCCTCCCATAAGCCATTCTCCCTACTCGCACAATAGAACATTCTGCAGGTCTAGACTTATACAGTCTCATTAACAAAACTATTAACCCACATGGGAAAGTGGTGATTTCTACAGGCATTGCTGTTGTCTTACCTTTTGGTACTTATGGACAAGTGGCTCCATGATTAGGCCTTGAGACAAAATATTTTATTGACATTGGTGCTGGAGTTATAGATTCAGATTACCAAGGAGAAATTAAAGTCCTAATGATCAATCATAGATCAGAGGCATTCAAAGTCAATTACAGCAACAGGATTGTACAATTTATCATCAAGAAGATTTTTATGGCTTTACCTAAGGAAACTGCTACCTTAGACGATACTATTCGAGGAGAAAGAGGATTTGGATCTACAGAATATATTGAAAGAATCCGCATAAAAAATCAAATAGGAGAAGTGCAAGAGACCACCTCCTCTAATGACATACTCACAATAAAGAAAAAAGGCAAACTCATATAAGTGGACAAGAATGATCACCAAACTGTAGAATGGTTACTACAAGAAGCTCACAACCACATTACCACAGGACACCCTGGGATAAAAGCAACCCTCGACAATATTCAATGATGCTACATATGGCATGGTGATGTGATGAACCTAGCAGCAGCTGAGGAGATCGCTATATGCCTGCAGCTGATACGAAAGGCTCGTTGTTGGTGCGAGGGCGTTCAACAAAGTCCAGTCAACAACCCAAAGGTCTGTAAGACTGACTAAAATAGGGTGAGGTGTGCGAAACCTATGCAAAGTTATCTGCGAATCTTTTGTGGATAAAAAGGTTAAATGGCACAATAAAATCAAAGATGGTCTGAAATCGAGGGGTCCAATTGTTCGAGTGAAACCCAAACAATTATAAGGCGAAATACAAGAGACACGAGATATAAAGTGAAGTGCAAGGATAGAGCGAAGACAATAACGAGAACACGCGATAAAATCGAATATTGCAAATAAACTCAAGTTTTAAATCACAACTTTTGAGAGCAGGATAATGAGCTGTTATTTCTAAATAGTGTACAGGCTTTTATATGTAATTTTTTGAACTAAAACTAAAGTAGCAAAGTGAGAATATCGCTAATAAAAACAAGCTAATAAATCAGTTTTAGATGGAATCAAAACATCGGAAATAATTGCTAAAATCACAAAACAATAATGAGAAACCAAAACAGGAAAGTGTAGTGATTGTGGGAATGGAGTGTTGCTAATTTTACTAAAAAAAGGAAATAGAAGTTTATTGTCTTTAAAAACAAAAAGATAAAAGCTATGATATGCCCCCAATTACCTATGCCCTCTGAGATGCACTAAATCGTCATTATTCGTCTCATTATAGCTCTCGAACATCTGCGATAAACAAATACCTCACGCGAAATATCCTGCGAAGAATCCGTTGATACGCCCCCTGCTACTTCTATCCTCCGAAATGCGCTAAATTATCACTATTCGTCTCACAATAGCTCTCGAACGTCTGCGATAATCCACGTGAACAAAACCATCATCGCAATCAATTAGCATAGTCATCGCTATCATATCTCGCCGCTACCATTGATATGTGTAACCTAGTGGCAGCCAAGGAGTTTGCTATACGCCTATAGCTGATACAAAAGGAA
>QGOD01000266.1:1243-26607 GCA_003313065.1 Sarcodon sp. MG97
ACTTCACTCACTTTCTCACTCTTTCATGATTAAGCTTTTTTTTACTAACTACATGGTTCATATTTGCAGCTGAAGCTCCAGAGAATGTTAGAAAGCCAGACCTCCGCAACGAACTCGTCGGTTCTAAACAATATCCTTTCCGGACGATTTCTAAAGATGCTGCCGATATTTTAGGTTCATGGAGAAGACGACGCGTTGATCATTGTCAAGCTTGCTACTGAATCGAACTTTCTTCTCAACTCTCAACTATCCATACTCAATGGTTTAGAAACCGAATTTGCGGGGTTGTCTTTCAACACGTACAAAGGATTGGGTCATTCAGCTGAGATGCAAGAACTGGAAGATTTGAAGACATGGTTGAGAAGGTGGTTCCACGATAATAAAAAGCATGTATTAGCACGAATGGGAATCAAAGCTAGATAGCAATATATCTCGGTTATGCACGAAATGGAATAGCTACGAGTAGCCGCCTGTCCACCTCGGCCAATCTTTGCTTCTAGGCGGCTGATTTCTGGTCCTGAAGTCGTCACCTTCATTGCCATTAGAGTAACGTTCACGGTTGCGGTGCCGTTCACGATATCCTTTGGTACGACGAGATGACGAACTAGGAGAATCACATGGGTCACTTAACCGAGCTAGCAACCCAGGTGCAGAGGGAGGCGGCCCACCACTGAACCTTTTCCTTCCATCCTTTACTGCCAACTCAATATTCGTCGACTTCCCTTTCACTCTCGCACTTTGCTGCACCCCACTCTTCTTCACATTCTTGGGATTGTTGAACCAATCAATCTCATCCTCCTCGTCCTGCTCTCTTGCAATCTTTTCCATACGAGCCATTTCCTTCTTTCTCCCCCGCTTTCCCACTTCTATTGGGATTTCGGGTCCTTCAACATCCCATTCTCTTTTCTTTCTCGAACGTACCCGCTTCTTCGTCGATTCCGCAGTAAGATCAAAGAATGGACCAGATCGTATATTGTATTCGCTGAATGCAGACGGTTCCCTTGGAAAATCTGGTGGATGAGGCAACACAGTACAGTCCTTTTGTGATACAATGAAGTAATAATGCTCATGAGATAGACAAAATGAGAGCTCACGTCTCCAAGATGTCCACATTCCCCACAATTGTAGCACCAATCATCCGGGCCTATGTACCCCTCTCCGCCATGCCCAATAGCGAGATCCCTTTTCTTATCTCGTGCACATAGGGTAGTGTCACGTTGTTGATCTGTTACGAATTCGTATATTCTCCACAGCGTCGGACATTCCTACAGCCGAAGTGTAAAAATAAACGAAGAAATGACCGGTTCTGTTACGAACATTGGTACGATGAGACCTGGATCCACATCGACTGCAATCATCGTGCGGTACGTTCCCATTTCGCGATGAATACCGGTTCGGGCAGTTCTGTTAAAAGTTCATTAAAAAGAGTGGGATGGAATCAACTGGTGGGATGCGCCTTATTAATATGTCCTCGCATACCACATGTATAACATGTCTTGCTAATAGGACAACTTCGGGTAGAATGTTCATCACGAGCACCGCACGTCAAGCACTAAATAATACTTGAACGGAAATAAATTATGAAGGGAGAATAATACGAACAATTAATACGGGACAATCACGCGTCTTGTGTTCACCATCCGCACCGCAGTGTTTGCACACGAGCCTGGTAGGCTTAGATTCGACATCTGCTTCGTCAAAGTAACGGACTATTCCAGCCTTTCCGAATCATTGTTAGTCCATAGTTTGTTAAAAATATGTGTGACCGACCCTACGACCGTCGTCATAGTCCAGATAGTCGATGTAGTCATCTTCATTTTCGTTATGATTAGAATTAGTGGGTGAATGAACTTCGACAGGTATAACATCGGATGCCATGACAGAGACATGGATAGGAAGAAGTAAATCTAGTGTATGTATCTCTGGATTGCTTGAAGTGGTATTTGGGGTTGCACCATTTTGAATAACCTTTCCAGGAGTGGGGACAGGGTTGACATCGATGTAAAATAACGGTGAGTCATCAGGTCGAACTTCAGGTGAGCGACTCCGGTGGTGTTTACGGCGTTCAGGAGAATGCGAGCGACGACGAGAAGGTGGAAAAAGCTGATCTCTGGAACGAGAACGACGTCGAGTGTGGTGTTCACGAGATGATTCACCTCTCCTTGATTCTCCCCTTCCAGAACGTCCGTTAGACGCTTTCCCGCGTTCTCTTGAACGAGAACGATGTCTATCGCGCCTGGGTTTCTTGATTGTTCTCCTTTGCTTGTCCCCATTTGAGGGGCCCTTGGCCGCCTCTATGAGTTCGCCATTCTCGAAGCCCTCGCTTCTTTGGTCTTTCTCCTTCTGCGAAACGTGATTCGTTTGTAAATCGACATCCTCGAGTAATTTGATATCCGACGAATCAGATGATATGGATTTCTGAAACTGTGTTGGAGAATTGGTGAGATCAATAATTTCTGTAGAAGTAACAGTGGTCATGGAAGGAAAGGCTTAATTGCCGTATATGGAATTTTTGCACCCTTATGTTTACACGACAAAGTCTGCCCAAATTTCCTCCACCCTTCAGATCTCGTCCTGCTTCATGTTGTATTTCTCCGTTCATTCTCCAGAATTGTTATGTCTGATCAAAATTCGCTGTAGCAGCTCTGCAAGTACATTTACCTTGTCAACATGAGCGGCAACTCAGAGTCGCGGAGAACTTGCACAAGCGCGGACGACCTGATGATAATCACAAGTCATACTGGTCTAATAGCCAGCCATTGACCACATCCGCAAGTTCTGGCTCACCACGTAGCCGCAAATTTGACCCTACCTTATTCACGTCGCGGAGAGTGTCTTCTGTACATAAGTCAAAAATAAATGCTAGGTGCGAGTATTCTACAGGCGTGGGCCAGCAATCTTCGTCAAGGTTTGTCTATTTGCATGCGTCATATTCGTTTCTAACCATTTCCGCAAAGGGAATCACACCCGGATTCGATATTTTCTCCTAATCAATCACCATGGGATCATGTCTTCGAAGATATCAAGGAGCTTCCTCCGCTCCTACCAGCATCCACCAGACGCCTAAAAAAGCCTTCATATACTCCACCGACGGCGGAGATGAAGCGCACACGTCGTCAGACTATGACCGCACGCGAGATCAGTGCCTTTGACGAAATGTTCAACATGATTTTCAACGCGGTATCTCAACACAAAGCAGAGGGCCGACTCGATCCCGGTGCACCGGATGATATCGCCATAGGCTCGGGGCCACAAGTTGGATCTGGAGCCAAGGCTCGGAGAGAAATGAGCGATTTATTTGGGACCTTGCGAAGGCATTCTAAAAGACTCAAATGGACTACTGCTACTGATGAAGAACTCGACCGCAAGAAAGAAGAGATGGAGCTGTGTGATACTGACCAGCAACTCCTCGAGTGGGCCATGCGCGAAGTGTTTGGTGAATCTCGCAAACATGAGGAGGCTGCTCGCAAAGCGGTAGAACAGGTAGCAAGAGGAGAACAAGTTAAGTCAATGCCGACGCTCCAGCATCCTGCGTACCCCCACCTAGTTTCCATCCTTATGCGTACATTTCGAGACAAATATCATGACCCCCATCTGACCCTTTCTATCTTCGACTACGCTCGTCATCTATCCATCCCGTCTTATGTCTTTGGTTGCACCGCCCCCGCGTACAATGAGCTGATCGAAACCCGGTGGTCTTGCTTCCGTGATCTAAGAGGGATCCTCGAAGCTTTGGAAGAGATGAAAGTCAACGGGGTAGAACCAGATAACCGTACCCGTAAACTCGTCGAAGATATCAGAAGAGAAGCAGGGCAGAAGGCATTATGGGAGGAAGAGGATTATATGGGGGGTGGCAGTCATGTTTTGGATGTGCTCAACCAGGTCGAGGCCCTTGTCGCTAGAGAACCCCCATTTGATCCGAAAAAATCTCGCAAGTCCAAAAGTTCGACACAGAAGTCAGATAAATTGTGGAACGATTGGAAAAATCAGGCTGGGGATGAACATGATGACTGGCAGTTTGGAAAGTGGGATGAGAGCCCTTCATTGGCACGATGGTAGATCCTCATAGTAAACCATTATTGTTTGCGCATCGCATACCAAAAAACATAAGAGCAACTTCTTGTCCCTCCCAAAGCAAAGCAAACTATAGCTACAAAGTATTCACCACTTCCTTCAATCCCTCCACATCTTTTCTAAACCCGTTAGAACTTCCGCCCGCCGCTGACGTGGCTTGCTTTGAAGCGACCAACGCTCCATCGGCCGCGATGCCCACTCCGTCGTCCTCTTCCAGCCATTTATCCAGCTGTGCAGATATAAATCGTGCCTTGAGTCTGAAATGCGTACGAATAACGTCCTCGAAGGGCTCCGGAGGATTGCAAAGATTACCGAGCATCTTATTCGACAGATTCACCCCACATGAAAACGAGCAAGTTACATTTCACTTGGACATACCGCAGTTTTGACGACCATACGTCGCACATTGGCAGAATCTGCGACAATAAGACAATTCAGACGCTGGATCGCTCAGATGGGAACAGCAAGAAATTCGACATACAAGCCTTTGACTGTGGGGTGCCACCACTCGATGCCCACCCTGGTTCATTCAGATACGGCTCATCACAGAGAATCATCGATTGTATGGAGATCAGAACCTGAAATCCTTGAATGAACTCCCCTCCTCACGAACATCGACCGTTCAACCAACCTGAAGGAGCGTCGATTTGCCAGCAATCCATCCTATAGATTCCCATGTCAACCACACTCAAATAGCGGCATTTGAGAAATAAACGAACCTGGACCAGTCCACGTTCCCAATAGCGATAAGCAAACCTTTCCATCCTGTGATAACAACCATCAATTGCTATCTTGTCAGACGTAAAAACCACTTGCTGCATAGAGGTTCGGATTGAATCTGAACTTGCCACCGTTGGTCTGTTGGTAAGTGTAAATTACTACTTCATTACAAGGGACGAAGGCACGCTAACCGTCATATACTTCACATGCGGAGGGTTGGTATTGTAAGTGGAGGGGAGGAATATATCGAAAAGATAACTTTAGTCGTACAGTGAACGGTTGTCTAACAGTTGAAAATATTAATATTACGTACCATCCATTGCTATACCTAGAAAGCACGTTCACTATCAAAGAAATTCAGGTTGAATGAGCACCACGTACGGTGTACCTTCCGGGCCGATGATCAGAGCTTTGATAACATCTACACGAGTTTCGTCAACCCGCAAGAATATTGACGAGTCCCAAGCAACTGGTAGATTTGTCGTAAGAACTGCAAGCTAGAAAAAGCCCAAGTTATCAGAACATATGGAAAAAAAAAGAGGCATAATCACTTCTTTGGCAATCGCTAGCGACCGTTTAGGAATATCTTGTCTCGCCATCATCCTCGCTTCACTGTTGTAGTAAAACTTGTAATGCGGCAGTGAATCTTCTTCGCCCTTATCACCGGCCTTGACTGAAACCTCTGGTGGAATTGTGAGGTCGCAGTATTCAAATCTTACCCGGGTAGCCCATTCAAGATACGCCTTCTTCGTATCATCCTCAGTATCCGCAGCCTGGACATATACCCTTTCAGTCTTGGAACTCGGGATCTTGGGTAAGGATGCGTGTAGCCGTTTAACAAAAGCCTTGCCTTTCGTCTCCTCTAAAGCTCTGTCAATCGCCTTGACCGTACTCTTAATCCTTTGGCAGAACGCCAACATCTGGGCGTTCTCTTCAGAAACAATCGGTTCTGCTTCCTTAGCTTTACCCTTATCAACATTCGTCACTCGTTTCTCCTGCTCCGTCATTTCTGTCGCAGATATCTCAACTGCGCCGTTGCTGTCCAGACTCTTCAGCGCCGCCTCTGCTTGGATATATATCGATTCCAAGAGCTCCCTCGGTCCAGAGCTGCCCTCATAAACGAGAATCCACTCTCGTGTCTTGGAGTAACTCCCTCTCGAAGTCACTCTCTTAGACGCCGGCTTTGTTGATCCTAATACCATAATCGGCATAGCCATCATACTAGCAAGCGCCTCGTGGCATGAGATCGTCTATAGGAACCAAGCAGTACGTCAACAAAACAGAGTATACAAACTTGTTCGCGACGTACTTCCAGCCATTCAAAGAGCTCAAAGTACAAAACAGACCGATCGGACATGTCCGCCAAAGAGTCGTTCCGGAGCAGAGAACTACAAATATAGTTGAACCGGCGTCGAAGGTGGGCCAAGGTGGTTGGGTGTACGAGGTAATCGCTGGTCTTACCACGCGTTACAGATGGAAGATATACCCGGATTTCTTTGAGCAACTGAGAGATCTTTTCGTCCCTCGCTTGTTGCGCAACGAGAGCTTGATCCTGACCTGAAGTCTACACATGCAGCATCCGTGAGTGTTTGTGAAGAGGGACAAAAGCAGCGGATACACAGACATCTTCTGTCTGGAGACCTGCGTATCCGATGCCACCTTTCTTCTTCTTCCCTCCGGCTCCCAACGGAGTAAAATACTCGTAGTCATCTGCTTCAGGTGACGGAGACGCCGTGGTTTTCCGTCTCTTCGCGTTCCTTGAGTTGTCCTCTAAGGGCTCCTCTAGAATAGCGGACGAGTTGTTCTGTTCTGCATACATTTGTTCCAGCATGTAGAGGCCGACACCTAACAGAACACCTTGCAAAGTTGGGCAGTGAAACATCGATTCGTCGTTCGAAGGCGTCGCTCGGGCATCCGCGATTGGCTCTCCGCAAGCAAGACAAAAGGGTTTAATGCACCGCGGACATTCTTTGTGAACTATCTGCTTCAGTCTCTTGATGTAAGTTGCAAATAGGGGCTTACATTTTATGTCAGTAGAAAAGATATCTCAAAGTAAAGGAGGGGACACACTAGGATGGCGAAGAAGTCACTCTTCTGTCGAGGAACCGAGTGCCCACACTTGTTTGGACACTCACAACTGCCTTGAGAGAGCTCGTTATATATAGAGAACAGAAATCCTTGTTCTCCTCCCTCTGGACATCCCTTCATCCATTGACTCTGTGTCATGAGAATAACTGACTGTTCTGCCTCGGAGATAACAGCTGTCTCAACATCTTCTTCCACTTCTATAACTTCTTCACGTCTGTCCTTTGAAAAGAATATCCCTAAAACACTTGTCGGTCAAGACCACATGTAAACCGGCCCACAATGCTACCACACACCTGCGTAAGGGTCCGCGTTGCCAGTAACACCAGGCTGCATCTCAACATCCGGTCCAGAATCATAATCGAAATCGTCTTCTATAAAACAACACAGAACGCCCTCGGGTCAATAACTCTACCTATACCAGAACTAACGGACATGAAAAAGTCGGACCAACCATCATATTCATCACCATCGGCCTCAGCGTCATCGCCATCATCCTCTTCGCTGTCCTGCGGAGTCTATGTCAACACAAAAATCATTAATTCGTCAGAAGAAGGCGCCAGGAGTAGGGTAAATGAATTCACTAATGCGGCCTTGCGCTTAGAAATGTCAGTACGGGATTGTTGGGGTGTAGGAGGCTCATGCATGTGGACATCGCCGTCTTCGTCCTCTTCTTCTCCGACGTCGTCAAATTTGCCCTCGAATATCTGCGCAGCGGCCTCCATAAAGTCCCTGTGCTTCCTCAGCGCTGCACGGGCTTGTGCAGCTGTAGCACCCTGGAGAGATATCGATATCGAAAGATCAGCTGTAGAGCTAATAACACCCACGAAAGCAGACTAGGGGGACACACCATCTCGACGAGCTGCTCGATGTCTTTGTCCATTGTCGTAGATAACCAGCAAAGATTATCCCATAAAATAACCTGAAAAACTTCGCCGCAACGCGCGAGATATCCAGACTAGTGAGTAGTACCAAGGAGAAACGAAACCAAAGAAAGTCGCAGGGCAGACACTCCCATATAACTTGTACATAACAGCACCGGCTCCATTACACGACACGACTATATACGACTGAATTATAACATACAACTCAGCTAAAAAGACATAATGAAACCAAAATGTCGAAGCCATCCTTCCGTGAGTCACACTATGGAAGAGCAATCCCGTTGGCAGTTATATCCCTTCCATTTAATGTCTATAATACCGCATCCCAGTCCACGAACTCGGTAAGACTTCATGTGTTTACATAGGTACAGAGTTTGTCTGTAACCGTTCAATAACCAGAAGATATCAGGCATGGGGGACTGCTGGGTTCGGAAGGCCCAACTGAATCCCATCACATTTAAACTCACTGCATACTATCCGACACATAACCTGTCGTGAACCTCTGCGTGGAAGGGGCGTGTATGGAGAAGATCTCCAGCAGCCTGCTGTACACGAGTTTTCCTTATCATGGTCCTTGGAGTCGAGCCACGAATTTGTAATGGTTACCCATCAGCGGTTCTCAAATCAAACTCCAGCAGCAACTCAGGGGTACAAAGGACAAATTGTGAGCTCGCCGAGATATCATTGAGCACTAAGCAAATTTTCCAGAGGACAGTTTCCAGATAATCTCCAACAAAAGACAGGTATATATTATAATATTCCGAATAGAAGTCGATTAATTTATGAATATGCCCAAGCAAGTCTGTCCAACCTGACGGAAAAATACGCCGCTAAGAGCGCATATATGAATGAGTGTGTGAATTAGGCTAGATAGAGCTAAATGCTACAAGAAAACAACATCAAATTAAACGTGAACGAATGTGAATTTACTTGATTTCAAGCAATGTATGCCGGCCGTGCAGTGTTTGGAAGAGTTACGCGGGTCGACGGTTCCGCGATTTGGATGGGCGAGGTTGAGCTGAAGATGCAGCAGTGATGGCTCCAAGACCATGAGCTGGCACATAATCGTGATCGAGCTCGTTGCACTTGAGGTATTGTAGTAGGTTCTGAACAAACGCCTGTTCATACCTGCACATAAGAATTTAGCGGAGTACTCGGGAAAAACAAAGCATCCATACTCAGCATTGGTGAACACAATAGCCATCGAGTCTGAACTGCACCTCAACAGATTTGGAGCCATAACTAACGCTAGATTCGCAGAAGTCATCTTCGTGGCACTTTGGATTTTGTCGTCCAAGAACAACTGCAGGAAACTGACAACGAACAGGACCACACGACGATTAATGGTGGGAAGTTGCCTAACCAGCTGGATACAAGCTTCAGGATCCCTGGATTTTGTGATACAGTCATTGTACAGCTCCTCCGGCACGAGAGGATCACAAAGCTCTCGCAACCATAGCTTCATCAGGGATGCAAGGATATATGGGTCTTCCATTCCTTCAAGATTATAATGGCCTTTATCAATCCGCAATTTGAGTTCCGAGACCCCATCGCTATCACCTGGGATTCGGAATATCCCTTCAGACTTGGTTCCACCAAGTGCTAGAATTCCGTCAGCAAGAAAAGGGAGGATAATAGGAACTTTCTGTTGAGGGTAAGTTCGTTGTTGCAGCCTGTAAATCACATCCAACGATTCGCCAAATATTGAAGGATTAAATGCAGCATCCTGTAGTGAATGTGAATCAGAGGATACAGGTCACATCCATGTCAACTTACAGATGCCATCTCAATCTCCCAGGCAGTTGGAGGTTTCCCCCTGGGACCTTTCTTTGATATGAATGTCAGTCTCCTCAAACAGTATTTCGCCATAACATCAACCCTTCCTTCTGCTTGCGTAGTCCGCTGCTGAATGAAAGATCGAAGATATGTTTCAAAGTTTTTGGAAGGTGGGAAGGTGACCAGGCAAACGCATAGCAATTGCCAACCCTTGAAAAAGCTCTCCCTAAACCAAGTCATTTCATACATTCTGGAAAGAGAGTAAACCAACTTACGAACTCGGGTTACCGGAAAGTTGTTTCATAATTTGGCAATAAACTTCGTCTCTTAATTCCCCGTGAGCTAGTGCCTCACTCAATAGCCATCTTTCCTCTTCTAAAACGCCCGTAGAATGTCCAACAAATGAACTCGCTGTACTAGACTGCATCGACGGCGAAGATAGACTGTCACTTCCTCCATTCCGTACCGTACTACCTGTCCTCTCACGTTCCCGATCACCCATCAAACGTTGAATGACTTTGAAAATCTTTACAGCATTTTTGTGAAGTGGACGATTGAGGACCAAAAGGGGAGATGTTAAGGGGGGCTAGATCACAAGTTAACTTTCAAAATATGCACTAATGTCAATAACAGGTTACCCACTTTTTGCCAGCTCATCATCTGAGCAACGGGAACTGTTCGACGAAATATGAATCCAGTACGATGGGTCGAGAAATATTGTCTGGCAAAGTCAGATTCGGAAAATTGCTGTATATCGGATGCTAAATCATGAGGCAACACTGGTAATGCACTATGGAGAATACACATGTATTGTGTGAACGGGCACGACCGGCAAAATAAGTAAAAAAAAACATACCCAGTACTTTGATGAGCATCAGATTGCTCTGAAGCACGTCGGACAGGTATTGGTTTTCCACCAGCACGGGTCTTCACAGGACTCATATTTTTTGTCGCCTCTGAGGGAAAGATTAAGATCTGACCTAAGAGATGTATCGAGGGATAGAACCTAGATTCATGACTGGTCCGCTAATTCCTTTCCCCCGAAGCGAAACCATTGGTACTGAAGCGCTTCGAGTTGGGGTAATAGGAGTAGCCGGTACGGGTCTTTGGGGAGAAGGCGGGGATATTGTAACCGACTTCTTGGGATTCGATATGGAATTAACGTGTCTATCGGCTACATATAAATGAGAAGAGTCAGGCTCGTGAATGATTCTACGGACCAATGAAATGAACCATACCAGACAGGCTCGATCTGGGAAGCTTTGGGCCAAAATCATCAGGAGGATGTGTAACATCTACAGGTGTAGACAACAACTCGACTGCTGCACTTAAACTTTGAGGTTGAGGTGAGCGGCGAGTTGAATAAGGTTTTGATCTGGCTCGAGAAATAGATGAGTTGGCACTAGAATTTGAAACGGTGCCATTCATTCGAGGTGGACTATCTTTTTTATTACCCTTGGCGTTGAGGGAGGACGAGGACTTTCGCCGAGGTGATCCGGGCGTTGGGCCATCCGAAACGTCAGAGCCAGGTATGGTCGGAAGATGAGTACCGCGTTTTGGAAGGCTATGATATTGTTCAGTGGAGAAGGACCTTCGGACAGCTTGTCCTTGGTTCTTGGACGTGGAGAAGCCAGGACTCGAGTTGGAGGGTGTAATTCGTCCAGGAGAGCTACGAGTGGAAGACTGGGATCTTCGCCCGTTATCAGGACGATTGGACAGAGCTGCATCTCCGTGAGCAGAATTGTGTGACCGGGGCTTGATATCTTTAATACTATCATTTACCGGAAAGTCGCCGTCCAACTGAGCACCGATACTGAATCTTGCCGAAAGCCTGCGAGCCAAGGATGTATTCTGGATCGCGTATAAGCACAAGACACTATTGGGTAAGAAGGGGCTTGTTACCTGTAATATTCCCAAAGGAATTACGAAGGCCTCAGGTCGTTCCCACACGGTTTCTCCGGTCTTTGTTTGATAGTAATAAGGAAGTCCACCGCGGCTTTCATCGGCCAACTCCCACCATTCGCCTTCTTCACTGGGAGGTAGTCTACGAAGACACTAAGAACCTAGTCACGGCGAAATAGGAAAGTAAAGAGACTTGCACAAAATTACCAACGGGTGGATCCCAACTGACTTGACCAGTAGCAGGACAGGCATAGAATGCGGTGTTGGTCTTGATTTATAGAAGGATCGTTCAAAGAACATGTGATACATATGGAGTAGAACGTGGTCGTACCTGTGGATCTACTAACGTCACCCAAAAGTGAGAACCCCATCCTTCACCAACGGCACTGATGTTCGGCGAAGCTGAAGACTTGGTCGGTCTTGGTTGTTGCGATCTTGAGTCGTATTTCTTTCCATTGACAACCACCTCTGGAATCGGTGCGGGGGTGGACGGTTTCGAAGCGGGACGGGATGATTGCGCAGAGATATCGAGAGAGAGGGAAGGTCTTCCTGTAACTGGGGCAACAGACATCTTGGGCAGTGAGGTGGAAAGGGAGTCGTGAGAGATGATTATCAGGAGGACAGTGAAACAAAAACTAATGGTTAGAGTAACATAAAAAGGAATATTCTACTAGGTCTGTAGAAGCACAGAGAGATGAAAGAGAGCGAGGGGGAATAGAGGCCAGGAAGCTGCAGCACTTGGGTGCGCTTACAATACCAACGACACGCTTATCCGGCTCTTCGTATATAAACAAATACGTAAACACTCGGAGGCACTCAGCGCTCTTCACCAACAGGCACTTACTTAAACCTTGTTCCATGATTAACTTACCCGACCATCCTGTGGAAGGAAAACTCTCTACAATGGCTAGATCCACGTCCGCGCGTCTCTCTTGTTCTATTCAGTATTGCCTACTTTGCATCCAGGATGACATATACTGACCCTACTGCCACCCCTTCGGCCGCTCTTTCTCAGAGGTTGAGAAGAATCCATGGACGTGAGAGACTCGCAAAGAAAAACCCGGCTTCTGTGTATTCCGGCAACGGGGTAACATTTTAGACTCACCTAGCAACTTAAATAAGTGTCAGTCAGGAGTTCTCAATTGTTGATTGAACAAGCTCTTGTCCCAGGCCATTCCAGTTCGACGATGACGCTGCCGATCCAGGGGCATTCAATGTAGTGTCGTTATCCTCTTTTCACAAGCAAGAGGTTACCGACGCATCATCCTGATCACAATGCCGTGTGAGGTCGAATGGTTGAATAGAGTCTGCGGTCCACATTGTCAAGAAAGCTTGCCTTGGCCTGTTGACAAAGAACATGTCGGTGGTTGGGCCATAAGAAGTAACTCATAGTCACGTGTCATAGATGCAGCTTCACGTGACGGGAAAGGATTCGATCAGAGTTGATTCACCGGATATATCCGGTCATCACCTTCGTGTTCACTCTGACCGTCCGTTACCAAGTCTGCGCATCCTTTGCCGTATCCATCAACCAAGTGTGTTGTGGGTCGCAATATCTTTTGCTGTTGTGGGTATTACTATTATTGCAACAAACACCCATTTTTCGACAAGTTACCTACTTTTGTTCTTTCACCTTCTTTAGGAATTCTTTGGGAACCAACATCTTGTGCTACTTCATTCATCGCATGTCTCCGCCGAAATGCCTTGAATTCTCTTGCATCTGGCATACAATACTTCTTGGTGAATGGCCTCAGAAACTCCATTTTTCATCAACATCTCCGTATTCCATCGTAGTCTTACCTACTTGGAGTGTGTAACTACGGACAGACATGCTGTTCCTGGTTTTACGAAATATGCCTCTATGTTCCTTCCCTTCGTCTCCGCTTCTGGCCATCATAGCCTCAGGCACCCGGCTGGCATTTCCTAAAGCATCTCTAGTAGGGCCTACCCTTTTACTTATTCCGGGTATTCATCAACCAAGCTTTCATCGATACCAGATAAGTTAACCAGCTTTGACGCTTGCGTAATATCGCATTTCACATATTGTTTCACCCTCTTCCAATGCACTCGCTGGTCTACGCTTGCTCGACTGACCTATTCATGGACCGCTGACATCTTGCGCAAGCTCCTTCGCTTGTCAAGCCGCGTCCGATTCGATACATGGCTCCTTTTGTTCGATATGTGCACCGCCCCGACGCAGAGATGGGCCATATTGCTATAGAGGCGGGATTGTTTAGCAGGCAACTTCGCCACTCGTTTTGATACTTAATTAATGCTCGGTACTTCCTGCAAACTACCTTCCACACCATGGGCCCCTTTCATCTCATCCCTAATCCCGTTTATTCGTTACCTGTACATGCCTTGGATGGAATCATGGCTCTCGTCCTCTTATGCGCGATGGCAGATTATGTCTCTGCTCCTGAGTCCTGGCTATGCAATGTAAACACCATCTCCATTATCGGTCCGCCTAATCATTGATCGTTCTATATAGCCAGGTTCAGATTCGTCTCTTATCTTTGATTGGTCACAATTCCGCTCCAATGCAGCCAATAAATCTAATTTATCCTGGTCAGAGCCCAAGGATTGTTGCATGGCGTGCTTCAGCCGTGTTTCGGTTTTTTTACGGTCTTCCTCAATTGGGGCTGATATCCTCCCCTCCCTTCGTTCTATCGAAATCAGAAGCGAGACTGCTGACGGGCTGAGTGGCATTCAGCAATGGTTACCATCGACTATCCAGAGTCTGACAATTGAATTTGGTCCAAAAGTTGATCACAACGCAGTTATCTTGTTTTTGACAGAGATAACCCGAAGTAGCCGCATGGAGTGTCTTGCATTAAGCTGGGACTCCGTATCGTACACTCCTGGTCAGGTATACGATATATCACGCCATCTAGCGGGAACTTGCAAGAACTTGATCCGCCTGCGAGACATTTCCATACCAGTGGATCTCGCTCACGTTCAGTTACTCGACATCCTTTCCACTCTCCCTAACCTGCAAAACATTACGTTCTCTCTGAGAATATCTCATCATATTATTCAGATCCTCCATCGAGCGGGAGGGTTCAAGAAGTTGCGAAAATTGGTTGTAACAGATTTATCCGCTAACAGAAATATCATTCGATCAACAAACGGCAGATCCCTCCAAATCTTACATGCGACAAATGCCCCCCTTGACTCCCTCTATTCGATTGCCCAACTTTGTCTGAACCTGCGAGAGCTTTTCATACAGGTTCCGTTCGAGGATTTCATAAACATCCTCTCCTTGTCTTCTTGCAAGAATTTGGAAATATTGCAAGTTCGCGCGCATCATCCTTTGGTTTACAATGATGATCAACTGCTGGACTTGCTCGGGTCATGGCCTAATATCCAAAATCTCTCATTGAATCCTCGGCCACTGTGTGGCACGATACCAGGGAGGCTAGCGGTAAATTTACCAACCTTGCAATCCCTTGTTGCAGCAGCACAGAGTGGGCCGAATCTCAGGCATTTGGGTATTTACCTAGATCCGAGTGGCCACCTGAATCTTCCCTCACCTGTAATGACGTGGGAACTTCTCCATTCCCTCGATTTGGGCTTGTCAACTTGCGAATGTAATCATTCTTCCTGCGAGGCCCAGGTAGCCGAGAGCTTGGCTCGATTGTTTCCTCATGCCCACCTCGAGGTCAACGATGAGTCCAGTGCCTGGATAACAAGACTCGCCTTGAAGTTGAAGGAAGTTGACGAACTTTTGCATTGACGGCACGCTTGTTGGTAACAAACCATATGGAGGGTATATCGATCTGATTTTAGCAATCCGGATGCTAAAATCACAGGACTTTCATCTTGAATATTTGGTTCTTTTACAAGGTTATGCAAATTTTACTTTCCATATTGTCTCCTTTTTGCGCTGTGGTTATTTTGTTCGATTATTCGCTTCCGTCATAGCGCTGTGTTGCGTACAGCAATTATACTATTCTCAGCGTAAATCTTTTGTATTGCGTATCACACTTTGCTTCGTCGGTTGGAACTGAATGTTCCTTCCATTAATCCAGAGATGTCTTGATTTGCCCTGTGTTTTTTCCCTCCATGATGAAATTGTGGTTTCGTCGGGCAATTTTGACGAACGTACACATACCGACATATGACAAATATCATATCTAACACTTTTAAATTCTCTATTTTTCTATTCTTATAATCATTTTTAATCAATTATCGTTGAAACCAAGGGCGTTCGACCAAGTCATCAACTCTCCTGCTCTGCCTTTATTCGCGTAGACCGCCGTTGAGGTGGGGTACCACCTGTATCGTGGTCTTGAGCAGCCTTGCGCTTCCGCCCTTTTGACTGCGGGGTCTCCGCGGCGCCGCTGCCCCCTCCCGACTGTTGCTCTTCACTTTGACGTCGTCGCTTCTTGCTGGAGGTGCGTTTCGTTGTGGTCTTATTTGAAGTGGCACTGTCGTCCCATCCGCCGTTCGCTGCCAGTTTCTCGATAGCGTTACATGCCTTCTGTTCAACTCTTTGCACGCTGAGTCGGCCGCGGTTTATCAGCGCCATTCCTTGCGTCGGATTAAATGTGTAAGATCCATGTTCGGTGACGAATGGCGGTTACGTACCCTCGATAGCCTTGACATCTTCTTCATTGAGATATGTCAAGTCGCTAGCTCCGTCTGAAGCGATGCGTTTCAAAAGTGCCAAGGATACAAAATGAGTTGTTCGATGGCTGAATTTTACATCGACCATGAACCATTTTGGCTCGTCTTTGTCTGTTTTCTGGACAGAAAGTCAGAGTGAGAGGTACAAGCGAATATTTGCATATGGTAAGTGCGCACAGGGTCGAAGTATGGATGCGATCTGAATATGAAGAAGTACAAGTTGCCGATCAGTCCGTGACATGAGGGATTTAGCTCACGCATCCCAGGCTGTGTCTGTATCCTGGATTCAGTGCTTTGTGGTTATTACGAGGATTAAAGTTTTACATACAGTCCGGATATGCTTCTCGGACAACCTGGAGCGATGGTCAAGTTGAATACTGCATCAACACAAGGGTGTACAAGTACCTCGGCAAACGCTGCGATTCCTTGTGGTGGAATCAGTGTGACTTCCCAGGTGTTCGAGCGACGAGCCTACCTGGATTCTTACAATTTGAATGGTAGAACAAAACCTAACATGTGTTGGCTTACTATGCATGAAACGATGGGTAGCGGTCTCTTGCCTTGTCACCGGCGCTCATCTCCTTCATGAGATTTCTTGCTTCTGCGTTCCTGACCCCCTCCCAAGCGGTTGTAACAACAGACTCAAAATCATCGACGCTGAACTGACAAAAAATGATCAGCCCGTAAACGTAGTTTCGCGGTGGTGCTTAAAAACCTTCACATCTTTTCCCTTGACGACTCTTGAATCTGGTTCTGCTTTCATTAACCAGTATGATTGCACAGGAAAACTTGCTGAATGTAATTCATTGCCAGAGCCGCCGCATTCAACACTAGGGCCACACATAGTAGAAAGATGAGTCACGTGAATTGTCTTGCACAGCAGTGTGGTGCAACAACGGTGACCTTCCTAACCTTTCATCTCCGTCAGAATAATCATCTTCGTTCTCAAGCGACTCGGTGTAAATTTGTGCTGCAATGGCGACGAGACCAACTGCTGCAGCTGCAAGCTCGGTGGCTGCTCGTCTGTGCCGAAGGTCCATGATGATTCAAAGAAGAAATTCAATGACAACCACCGGAAAAGGGATGCATAGATTCAACCCGGATAACAGGCGTATTGTTATCGCTTTTCAAACTCAGATCACGGAGTTTGGACTTGAATTTTACTGGTGCGTTCCGAAAGTTCTGGCCGAAAGCTAAAGGAGATATGAATGGATACACGTAGTACGTGATGAACGTTTATCCGTGGGATTTGGACGGCAGAAATTCGTAATAGAATATGTCCCTGATTGTCGCGATGTCCATGTACAGACCGCTGGCTCGTATAACATGTAGATTGTTTAATTGCGTACATTGTCATGAAAGAGCATCAAGCACAGTCGAAATATGTTAATGAGGAGCCTACTACTAGATTTCCAAGCGGTCAGGCTGTAATTGGCATCAGGACCTCGCATGTGTAAAGCCGGGCCAAAAGTGAAAGCCGATCCGAGAGAGTGAGGATGAGAAGTACAGGAGTTGTTTGTTTGGTCATGTGTTTGGCAAGGGCCTCTAACACGCTAAGAACGGCAGTTGGTTCGTGGTCACATCTGTTCGCCACGATAATCTTGTGCCTAGGTTATGGTGTTTTGATCTGGATGGCTGCAGAAACCTGCTTCAATGTATCCGCAGACAACGAGAACTGCTCTGCAACCTCCGCCACACGCAGAAATCAGGGATTAGGACCTAAACAGAATCGTCCTAGTCATAGTCATCCCGATTCAATCGCTATTAGGCCGCGCACTCGAGGAGACTCCTATCCTCAGTCTGCTGACCATCTGGTGCGCCTTTTTTCACCCACCACGCCCCTGATACGGATCCCAATTTAATGCAGCTGAAGTCCGTTGACCGTGGTGATCATCCTCAAACACTCACTTCACGGATCCACGCCTCTGTGCATTACTCATCGAACGCTACCAAAAATTCTTGCCTAATCCTGATTGATGGTCAAGCTATTCATTCCTTGCGCGGGTCCAGCGACTTGTCAAGTGTACACGGCGCATCTAATGGACTGATCCCCGCAGCAACCCGCCGAATAACAGAGGTGTGGCCGGCTTTTGTTTAAATTGAATCCCTACTCAAATTCTCTTGATTCTTCCCCTCTATATGAAGCGGTCTGTCGTCGAACCAAAACTGGAAAGTCTTGTACAAACGCGCTATCCTTCCCATCAACATGCGAGGCACACCGAGCTTTCAAACAATCAACCTCCGCATTTGGCACTCGAAAAATTTACTCATCACAAAAGCAGACCTTGTTTTCGTATATTGAATCGAGGGGCCTGCGAACCAGGCGAAAAATGCCCATACTCTCACGACCCAGAGGTGACTCCAAGCTTCTCAATAACAGTTACTCGGATCTGAATCCACCAACTGAATAGATTCTTTCTACTGTGACACCTCCTCTAATCCGTATTGTTGGCAAGGTATATCCAGATTTGTTCACTTATGTTTGGTCTTCTTTACCAGTATGTTAGGGGGCAAAGTCCAGATCTACAGAAGATAGATTCAAGAGGCTTGATCCCCTCTGGGCACATCAACCAGTTCCTTCTCACCATAGGATAGCGGTAAGATGTGCTCAAAATGATTGCATTCGCATATAACCCACAGGTAAATCTGTTACTTTTGCAATAGCCATCCGATGTAAACGATTCTCAAACCGATGGTATTCTCAAAAGGAACGACCGACAGCCCAAAAGAGAAGAGGTGTGGTAACAACGCAATTCATTCGCTTTGTTTATTTAATCTTGCGGCAGGTAAACATGGATATTTCTGACAGGACTCGAAGAAATTTCGCAGAAATCGCGCATCCTGTGGATGCGAAGGGGTCTGTGGGCCCAGGTTGTCCGCCTTGTCGTAGAGAGGTGTCGTCCCTTGATTTTGTCTTGGCGACTTTGAATCCAATGATTCTGTTTTTGCAGAACAACGTACGTCATAGGCCTAGCACGACACCCCAGGTACCCTTTAGAAGCGACATTAAAAAACTGCGATCAACGGAGCCCTGTAGGGATTTCGGCCGAGGGTTGTGCCCTCGCGGCCTTAGCTGTCCGTACATCCATGGTCCAATCTCTCCAGTAAATCTTCTTGATAGACAAAAAATTCCTCAGCTTTAATTAATGTCTTTTCTAAGGGTCACGAAGGAATATTATCGGCTTCTGGTCTGGAAGATACTTGGAAAGAAGCAGCTAGGCATCGGTCATCATCAAACATTTTCGATAACGTCGGTAAAGGGAATGACAAATCCTCTTCCAGCATCAGGCAGCCAAGGGTCCCCACAGACCATGCGTCCTTAACATCTTCTGACCGTTCGGGATCCAGTGGATCAACAGTCATCAGCAATCTTCTTCAAGATGTTTCGCTTGTACACAACCGTGCTCCGCCACGGAAGAACTCCGCACCATGCTTTGCTTGGAAAAATGGACACTGCTATCGTGGTGACACCTGCGATTACGTGCACGATCCCGAGGTAATGTTTCGCATGAGTGCGCATGTATGCATAGTAACTTATACATCCTTAGGCTCAAGTAGTGGAGCGTGTTCGCAAAGAAAAAGTAGCGCAGGAAGAAGCTGCAAAGACTGTCCAGCGCCTCGTTTTTGGATCCACACGTGTCACATTTGCCGCAGGTGCTTCGATAAAGCACATTGTCACAGGTTTTGAATCATGCCGAGTCCTCGTCAAGAACATTCCTTCAGATACGAGCATATGCGAATTCAAGGATCTTTTCATTACATCGGGCTTCTCCCCCAACAAATTCCGTGTTGTTGCACTCAGGAAAGCTTCTGATGGGATTCACCAGGTGGCTAGTATTATCTTTGATGACGCAGGTGATGGCAGGAATGCAGCATCGAGTTTGGACAACAAAGAATTTAAGGACGAGACCTTGAAACTTCACGTTACTTCAAACGGAAAACAAGGGGAGATGGGTGAATATAGTCGTGAACTGCCTGTGTTGAGCTTGAGTTTCAAGGCGCCATCTATGCGAGCTTTGGCGATATATCCAACGAAAGAGATAGCAAAGATGAAGGCGGAAAGTCTGGACAATGGCTACTGCGGTGGAAGGCAAGTGCGAGTAGCGTTAAATAAACAACCAGCTGGACATGACCCCTCGCGACATTTTATTCCTAACGCCGTCGTTATCAATGGCCTCCCAGTGGACGTTTCTGATGAGGAGATTCTCCGCTTCTCGGACTGCTTTTCAATCAAACGTTTCACTCCCAGGGCATTCAGTGTCCCTGATGGATTGAAGCAGCTACAGGCCCATATGGTGAAAGTGGGAAAATTGAATGAGAACATCGAAATTCTGGAGACTCCTTACTACAAGGGGAAAGTGTGCATACGCGCCCACTTCGACACCTGGAAGCAAGCGAAAAAGGTTTTTGATTCCTTGGTGGACAAAGACTTGAACTACTTGGGAGGTGGGCGATTGTGCATGTTTTTACCCCATCTCTTCCGGTACTCCTTATACATTCCGATCCGCCAGTATGAGGCCCAGAAGAACGTGTTTTCCGCTCTGATAGACGATCACGGGGAAGATGAGGCCGCACACATCATCGCTTCACGACTGGAGACCCACTATTTTCTGCGCGTTGTCGGGTCGGACAAGAAAGCTGTTGGGTCGTTGAAGGTCAGAGTCGAACGACTAGCAGCGGGGGAAAACATTACCTGCTGGGATCGATTCTTCTTGTCCGAGGAGGGAAACGGGTTTCTGGGGCGGCTTTTCAAAAAAACTCATGTCTATGTTTTCTGCGATGCGCGTTTGAAGATTTTGAAGGCATTCGGAGGACCTGATGCTGTTGAAGTAGCTCGGAAGGAGATCAAAAAACAACTCGATAAGCTTGCCGCTATGGAGTTTACCATCAACCTCAAAGTGCGGTCCATCAAGTTCTTCGTCCGCAAAGGAGTGCAGATTCTCAGGGAGATGGTTGGTGAGGATAATGTCACCTTTGATGTTTCTTCTATACCCTGTCGGATCACAGTCCGAGGAGGACAAGACGCTAGGCATACGTTATCCAAGCTCGTCGACGAGTCTCTCAGTGAGCCGATCCGGGGTGCTCGGAAAAATAAGCTTAACCAATGCCCCATTTGTTTCGACGATGCCATCAATCCTTTTCCACTTGCCTGTGGTCATTATTATTGCAATGGATGTTTACAGCATCTTCTTACTTCGGCGATAAATGGTAAACAGGTTCCTCTTTGCTGCATTGGGGACCAAAATAACTGTCAGACACCAATACCCATTCCCGTTATCGAGAGGTTTTTGCCTTTGGCGCGCGTCAATCAACTTCTCGAGAACGCGTTCCACGTATTCATTGATCAGCATCCACAAAGTTTCCGGTACTGCTCGACACCTGATTGTGCGCAGATATATCGAACCACCAAGAAGCCGGCCTTTTCACAATGTCCATCGTGTTTTACGGAGATTTGCTCGCGTTGTCATAGCGAGTCTCACGAGGGGCTTACTTGTGATGAGTGGGCACTTCGTCGAGACCCCGACGAGCAGGAGCGGCTGCTAAGGAGGTGGGCCCAGGGGAATAGCAATGTGAAGAGATGCCCTGATTGTCGGATATTTATTGAAAAAGTAGACGGATGCAACCACATACGGTGCTTGTGTGGAGCTCATGTTTGCTGGATATGCAGAAAGTCGTTCAACGATGGTATTTATGAGCACTTGAATGAAGTTCATGGTGGTGTTTTTGATCTTCCTCCGATTGCTTGATTTCCAATCTGCTTATTGTGTACATCGTCCAACTCATGTATCATTTATTGTAGTTGTGTTCCGTGTAAAATCAACGTACCGTGCTACTCACTATGTAATAAAAAAAATCTACAAAATCCGGTCTAGTGACGAAGAGAACATAACAGAACTACGCCGCCTTCCCAGAGTCCTCTTTCAGACTGACTATGCGATTCAGAACAATAAAGTCGTCCTCCTGTTGAAGTGGTGGAATGTCGTTACCTTCACCCAGACAACCCAGCTTCGAGTCTTTATCGAGGGTGAAATAAGCTACGCGCAAGCCCTGGAACCTGATGCACTCCTTCCCAACAAGCTGCTCGCTCGTTGCTTTGGGCGTATCTTCATCGTCTGCATCGTGAATGGTCGGCGCGCTTTCCTTCAGAGCCTTCTCCGTCCTGACCTGGCTCTCTTTCCGAGCGTCACTCAACATCTGCTTAGCGAGCGACAAGAAGCCAATTTCCACGAACGATCCTGTGATGACATCCAAACTATCGGGGTTAATATCCGCGAGGTAATCGGGAACGGCTCCGGCTGGGTTGTCGCTTTTGAAAAGGCGATTGAACACTCTGGTTTCGTCGACGCGGATAGGGCTACCGCTCGCAGCGTGCTCGGCTACCCATTGAATGAAGCTCTTGGGTTTCTTTGGCGGCCCATCTTCGATTCTGCAAATAACCTCGACGACTTCTCTTGTAGTAGGATGTATCTTGTATGAAGTGCAGGTGATGGGATGGGGTGCTTGGAACAGACCGACGGTCTTTCCCGGAGCGAGCCGGAAATAATCTTTCGAATCTTGCAATCTGAAGTCGTCCGCTTCTATGTATATCGTGCGTGTGAAAGGCACCTTGGAGCTTCCTAGTTCTGGGACTTTGGGGTGTAAAGGTTTTTCTATCATAAGCACATAATCTTCTGGCAGGTTCTCGATCGTTACTTTCAGTGGTTTGAGGACCATAAGCAGGCGAGGAACGGTGCTTTCTAGATATTGCCTCACTGTTTGTTCGAAGCGGACGACCTGGATGTTGGAAGGGGCCGTTGACACTCCCAGTGTGCTCACGAAGGAAATAATGGCGCCAGGAGGTACGCCGCGTCGCCGGAGAGCGATCAAAGTATACAGTCGCGGATCGTCCCAGTCTCGTACGTGACCCTGCTTGACCAGCTTTAGGATCTTTCGTTTTGACATGATTGTGCCAGTGACATTAAGACGACCATATTCAGACTGTCTTGGCTTGTAGACTTCCAAGGCATCGCACAACCATTCGTATGATTCACGAGAAGCGATGAACTCTGTGGTGCACAGAGAATGTCTACGAGGAGTCTCTCAGTGATGATTGACACAAAGACAAAACAAAATGCTCACGAAATGTTTTCAAAACTATCGCACAAGCAGTGCGTGAAATCGTAAGTAGGGTAGATTTTCCATTTGTCGTGTGTCCTGTGATGCGTCGCGTCAAGCACACGATATGCGATTAGATCCCACATCTGTGGGTTCCCATCCTCCAAGTTTTGCTTCATTCGCAAAACAGCTTCCCCCGGTTTATATTTACCTAACTTCATGTTCTCGAACTCTGCAAGCGACTCTGATATCGGCCGCGTTCGATGCATACAAGCTATCCTCGCAGAACTCTTCTCTCCACCTCGATTTGCATGGATCTCCTCCGCTAAAAATCTGCATTAACAAGGAGGGAAAATCTAATGGGTAAAATACCTACGTGTGCACTGACAGATATACGCCTTGTCCCTCTTGACGAGTTCCACCGCCAGGTCATACAGCTGATCAAAGTAATCACTTGAATACGTGATCTTCCACGGCTCGAACCCAAGCCACCTAATCGTCTCCAAAATGCTCTCAAAGTATTTCGCTTCCTCCGCCTCAGGATTCGTATCGTCAAACCGCAGGTAACATTTCCCGCCGTTGTGGGCTGCGTACCCAAAGTTGACGAAAATGGCTTTGGAGTGACCGATGTGGAGGAAACCGTTGGGCTCTGGTGGGAATCGGGTCCACACTTGGCCCTGGGTTGTCGCCAGATGGGCGTCGCGCAACTCGGGCTTGATCTGTGGGTTTCCACCTGGTTTGTGCAAGCTGCCCAAAAATCCTTGCTCGAAGACGGATTTTGAGCTTGCGGCGGGAGGATCTTGGGTTGATGATGGTGCCGTTGTTGTTGGTTCTGCCTTCACTGACGTATTTTTCTTTGTATCCTAGACATGACTCTGGATCAGACTTTGTTAGAAGATACAAATTTTAGTTTGTCTTACTTTTGGTTTGCCTTTGGGAGCAGCCTCTTTTGCCCCAAAAGTATCAGTGAACACTCGCTCTACAGTGTTCTTCAATTCAAGGGGGTTCGCCCATCGGAGCTCTGGAGTTGTCTTGAGATTCCCGATCACGCTACTGAGATTCGACCATCCTGCAATTGCATTGGAAGATATATAAGTCGTCACCCTAGAGTAAAGCTCCTCCGGTGTAATGCTAAATCCTAGACGCGTATAATAATAATTCACACGTGAGACAAGAGAAAGATCGAAGAGGATATGCTCACCGATACCACATTCATGATCGAACTCCTTATCGTCGAGGGGCAGTGGATGTGATTCAAGATACTTGATCGCAGCTATAAAGCGAAGAAAATAAGTTTTTTTTTTTCAATAAAAAACAAACAAACAAAGAACACCGGTTCTTGCGTCATTTCAGAAAGAAAAGAAAAAAGGTACTCGCCAGTGATCTGGTCGACGGACTTTAGTTTACCATCTAGGATCCTGTCAACTATGCATCGCCTCTCCTCGTCGTCTCTCAACTTCCCACTCAGAGGAGCATACGATACGAGTAATCCAGCTTGTTTCTCCTCCAAGGCTTTCCCAGATATTTGATATCGCTCGATCAGAGATTTGAGAGGCTCAGCGATTTTCGGGCTTTTGGCCACATCGGAGGCTTTGGATTGAGTCAAGCCTATTGATTGAAACAACTCGACAAGAACAGATGTTTCTGCATCTGAAGGAGCAGACTTTGCTTTTGGCGGCATCGAGGATTCAGCAGTACAAGAACAAGGTCAAATTATCGAGTCACTTCCAAAAAAATGACTCGGCGGTGGACGCCTCTATATAACATGATGTAATTCTAGATTGTGTCTAGTGTATAATAATGTCTCCAAGTTCTCCTATTAGTCTTCTCTTCGAAGGAGATCTGAATTTAGCTTTCGTCCATTCGATCTCCATCTTGCGAACCTTGCATTCTGAGAGGCATTCGTCCGTGCGATCGTCTAAAAATGCGACCGAGAGGGCTCCAATCGTCTTTATCAATTTATCGGACCCTGATGAACGTAATGGTTTCGGTTTGATGATAGGGTAATCGGAAAACGACATGTGTATGCATCGTACTACAGATAGTCCTTCATGAGGTAAAAATAAAAGAATAGATACAAATTGCTCACATATGGTATAAATTTGTATGCCATTCCAGTCGTTGAGGAGATCGGCCCATCGGTCGAAATGCGCCTTCCACAACGTAAACGTTTCCGAGTTGATCACTGCCAACTTGACC
>QGOD01000266.1:26775-56771 GCA_003313065.1 Sarcodon sp. MG97
CATACGAGAGTAGCTCCTCCGAACGAATGTCCGACCAACTGTACGGAATCTGTGTTGACCTTCTCTGTCATGAAATCCCAATCAATCGAATCACCATTGATCGTTTCCAAAACCCCACGGTCTCCCTTGGTTATCAAGTCTCTGATGGTATCGTATGCTCTATAGATTTCAAATCTTCTCAAAGCTAATTGGTCCATTCTGAATTCCCACTTTCTTTCCTCTCCGAAGCTGGATGCAATCAAGATATTAAACCATGCGACATGAAGCTGAAGTAATAGGCATACGTTGTATCCGCAGGTTTGATATAATATTTTGGCGAAATAGATCCGGTATCCGGAGATCTGGGGTGGCAAACGGCACCACTACCGTCTCTATGCTCCATCACGATAACAACCTTCCCCGAAGAAGCTATCCTAGAGCAAATATGACTGTCGTGAAAATATACATTAGCTAAAAAAACTCAAGCTGTCCAAGGAAAAAAAACCGTGCCTATACGCAGTTCGAGATCCACCAAGCCCATGACAGAAAAATACCAATGGCCACTTTGCGGTCTTTCCGCCACCGGTTTCCTCTGAAGCTATGGGCTCTAGGAGAGGACCGTTTGCATGAACGGGGATCTCGCGCGGACCTGTCAGCCGGACGCGCACAGAAATTGGACATTACTGACACACCTTTAGAAAAGCCGTGTAAAGGTAAAATATTGGAAGTGTTATCCAATAAGATATCCCTGGTAATTGCACGTGTCAGTGACGTGTTTATTGGGCGCTCGTGGGAGGAGAGACTGAACCTAAATAATGCGATAATCCAATACAGGAGTCCTTGATGGGCCTAACGATAGTCGGATTACCGACCACACAACGGGGGGGGGGGGTTAAAACTCCCAAACCCACCTTATCAACCAGTCAAGATGGTTTCTACTGCCATTCGGCAAGTCCGGCTTTGTAGGATAATACACAGAGAAAGCGATTTCTGACAATGTCACAGCTGGACCGGACCCATTCAAGACGTTTGGCTTGAATGTGGATGAGCCGAATTGACGAGTTGGACGAACGGGCAGAACGAAAGTCATCGAAGCGACAGGGTATTTTTCCTTGACATGGTAGATCAGCATCACGTTTGAAGCAGTGTGATTTTCTCTTTGGAGATTGACTTGTTCGATAGAAAGAAAACGGCGTCGAGGAACCAATGGAGGCGATTTATTCAAATTATATCGTCCGGCTCGGATGCGAGGATGATGGCATGCTTCAAGTTGCATGCCTGCACTGCTGTCGTGCCGCAAACCATATCATGCGTATAAATCATGCCGAACCATTGACCGCTCTAGTCGGTGGCTGCGCATAACAACCACTGCATATTCCTGCAGATAAAGGCATCTTCAAATTGCGACAAACCGATAGAGCACAGGAGAAAAACGCGATTAAGCAGAATCGATACTGTACAGATGTACTAGAGTATGGTAAATACGGCGAAATAAAATGACAACAACATGAACAGATCCGGACCACGTAGCACACTGGCAGTACTTGAAATGTCCCAACGATTACAACTGCATCACATCTCGGAAATGCTGCTCATTATGGCAGCTCTTCCAGCTTCACTTGCCTCAGGATGCGAAACATTACCGGAGCCAGAACCTGAGGCAACAGCATCACCGGAGAGTTTACTGACAACATCGCTCTGGAGCTGCATAGGCACGAATACGACTTTGCTGTTAGCTGTCTTAGCCATACTCTGCAGTGCCTCAAGCTGCCTGATCTGCATTGCAGCGGGACTAGCAAGAATGTCGGCGGCTTGTCTCATTAATCGCGCAGCGTCAACTTCGGCACGGGCAGCGATAACTTTGGATTCTCCAATACGCTTCTGCTGTGCTGCAGAGGAAAGGGAAGCTGCGACTTCGGGTGAGAAGATGATATCCTTGATGAGGATGCCTTCGATGGAAACACCCCATTTGTCCGCAACGTCGCCTACGATTTCGGCGATTTCGAATGCAATAGCTTCGCGCTCGGTAACAACGCTTTGCACTGCGCGAGCACCGACAACGTGACGCAGTGTTGTTTGCGCACGCTCAACAAGTGCCTGGCGCAAGTCGGAGATACCGAAGGCCGCACGATAAGGATTGGTTATCTGGAAGTAGATTACAGAGTCGCTAACAAGTTGGGTAAGAAAACTATTATGTCCAAGTTCGTAGAAGCACATACATTTCAACATCGACGTTGTCGCGAGTAATAACCTTCTGTCTGCCGACTGCTGTGATCTGAATTTTGACATCTACCACGCGCAACGACTCAGTGCAAACGTTGATTTGGACCAAACCGGGATCCACAGATTTGTAGAAGTGACCGAAACGCTGCACAAGACCAACAGAACCTAGAATGTGTTCAACCATGATATTATAGATAAGAGAGTAGTAGTAATATACCTTGTTGCACGTTTTTGAATGGGTTTGGGCATGGACAACAAGGCACTGCTCCAATGAACCCAATAACCTCTCCTAAACCATGCATCATAGAACCGTAGAACCCATGTGTGACCTTGTGGCAGCAGATAGTCAGAGTATTGCAAAGAACCAGGGCACTAAGACAAACACACTTCGCCAGACCCCAAGTCCTGAGCATAAGAAGGCTGCATCTCGCTCCTCTTCAATGGCTGGACATGAATGACATGACGGGCAGGATCTGGCCTTTTACCTGTGGCAGCAGGAACATCCGCCGTCACTGGGGTCTAATCAGAAGGGGACAAGGACATTCGTCTTGGGAGCGTACCATGGGGAGAGTCATGGTCGACGACATTACCGTGAGATGACGAAGTCTCAGAATGAGCACGATCTTTGCGATCGTAACCGTTCGCAGTGGGAGAAGACATCGCAACGGGGGACAAAGCAAGAGCGAAGACGAATACCCCTTTATATTTGAAATCGCTCCAACAGATGCGCAGCTACCAGGGTAACTTAGAGTCTGTGCACTGCCAGATGTTCGCATTGCACGGCAGATAGTCGGCACCGCTCTATCTATCATGATTCATTTGCCCTCCACACCCTCATACTACCCATGGCCAATGGATAAGCCCTAGCTATCTCGCCCTTCTCAGACTCCAATATTTATACGATTCAACGGTGAAATTGACAATAATAGGATGGGTGCATATGACGACCCATCCAGTGACCATCGAATACTGATGGAATGATCCCCCGCTGCGGAACGTACAAGTACGGCTTCAATCATGTCACTGAGCGCAGCAGAAATGGATTGAGGTCGGTCAATTAGCTATTCATGCTCCGGAAGTTCTGACTTTTGACGATTGGCAGCCATCATGTGCCTACTTACATTATCCAGGGCAATAGTGGTTAACCGCATCTATACATGTCTGTGGTTAATACGGTTTGAATTTCCGCTCGGCCCGCTGTTTGGCAATCATCTCTACGTCTTGTTTGAATCTTACTTGGAGATCCAAAGTACCTGAAAACAACATGAGGTGACTGGACGCAAAGCGAACGGTTTTGCGCACTCTTTCTGTTCCTCTCGCGGATTTGGAATGCGTAAAACCCTTCCTTTTCCTTTTTTTCCTTTTTTTTCCTCGTTCGTTTTCCATGCCCACCTTCAGACGCGAAGTTCTTGCTTGCAACACCAACTTCACCTCCAAGAGTTTTACCATAAGCACCTCCTCGCGTAACAAGCGTGAAGCCATCCTCGTCTACAATTGCCTCCCCTTTTCGGTACTTCGACTTTTGTTTGTTAACTTCGAGCTGGTATTGGTGGAGTGCAATCGCTGTATACGCGTGCTCACGCACGACATCGAGCGGAGGACGCAATGCATCATATGATGCAGTATAATGTGCCAATCCAGATGGTGCTTCAGTGTCTGTTGGCCATGGCCGTGGTTTTTGTTGCTTGGATAAGGCGGGCTTTAGAGAGGAAGCATCTAAGAAAACCGCATGACACGTTTGCCCGGTTTTCCGGAGAATACGCGAGGATACTGTTGGTAGTGGAACGACTTTTGGTGGTTGTCTCTGGTCGCCTTTTGTTCCTTTTCTGCGCTTCCTTGGAGGTTCCGTTGGGGTCGGATCTTCTTCACTATCGTTATCTCCTTCTGAGCCATCTCCAGACTCATCTCCTTCTTCTGAGTCTCTTTGTTCAAAGTTGACCCTCTCTATAGTTCCGCAGTACTTGAAAAAAAGAGTGATTTCCCTTTCTGTTGCGTCGGGTGGTACGTTGACCAAGAAAAGCGTTCGCGCATCAGGGAAAGTTGGAGATTTTGGCTTTGAAGAATTCGTGTGTTCTCGAGCGTAGATGTAATGCGTCGTGTCAGCGGAATATAGTACGGGGATTACTGTAAACCCAGCGATGGTCGGAGGAGGCGTTGTAGCCATGTTGATTGACTCTTTTGGGATCAAGCACTGTAGATCGATGCGATTGTCGTTTGTTTCGAGTTCACATCATTTCCTGAATTATTATCACTTGGCGAATGTCCCGTTGAACGGTTTTCGCTTTCATACACAAAGTGCGCACACCGCACGGCAATACACCCTTCTCCTGCCCTTTATTACCACTCCACCGTCCTTTCTCTCGCGGGTCGAACTAGTATGCAAGAGTCTCCGAGCCGTCCCCATTCCCCGGAATCTCCCTGGACGAATAGCTTACAAGATGCTTCCGCAACTGTCGACGACCTTACCGCCGCACTTGCAAACTTTTCTCGAATGCCCAGTCCCGAACTTACTAAATTTCTGACCTGTTGCTGTGAACGAGAGGATTGCGAGAACCATCAAGCTTGGTTAGCTTTCAAGTCAAAATTGGAGAGCCGATTGATATTGAGCGCAGGTTCGTCCTTAGTCAGTCGTTACGTCGCGATTGTTATTGAACCAAGAGTCGGATTTAGAGGTGGGACAAGCGTTACTTCAACGACATGAAGCATATGTGCGGCGTCATGAACGCCTCAAGCCCTCGGAAGATGTAGAGAAGCAGCTAACGGACGAGATCAAAGAACTCCAGATTCATAACGCCACTCTCCAGAAGGTGAGACGTCTCACTTGACAAACCTGCGCACTCGTTTCATATTTTCTAGCGGCTCGCGCAAGCGTTAGTCAACAGCGAAGTGATCGAGAATTCAGACAAAGTCGTCCATCAAGAACTTCATGAAGCACGAATGAATATCATGCGGCTTAACGCACAGCAGGTTCGGGCTGCCGGTCTCGAGTCTCGCCTTACCACTATTACTCAGGAAAAGGAAGATCTTCAACAAGAGAGGGACAATGCAGACCAAAAGGCCAGGCTCGCAGAAGCACGAATAGTTGCATTACGGGATCGTTGTTCCAAGATGCAAGATCAGCTCAATTGCCTCCACAAGGATCTTGAAGAACAGAGATCCCATAGACTCCAATTGTCTGAAGAAATTCTGGAGGGTGCGCGCGCACGGCTGAAAGAGTTACATCATCCTGTACGTTTCGATTTCACCACGTGGCGGCTCATTAATGTTGACCTATGCCTAGCTGAACGATCAGCCGTCTCTCGACCAGGATGAGGAAGTGGTCAAGATGGTGGAGTCTCTTGTGACATCGAATGAAACGTTGAAACGTGATAATGGGGAAATGCAGAGGCTTCTGTCAGAATCCCGAGAAGATTCACGGGCGTTGCAAGAAGAACTTGAAGAAGTCCGAGCAAGTGGAGACCACAAATATTCTAATCACCGCTTCACGAGTAGCTTGACTTCATCCATCCGTTCTGCGCCGTTATCTCCAAATCTCTCTCCCTCATTTGGATTCAGTCACTTTGGAAAACGTGCTGTCAGCGTAGAGCGAGGATTACGACGAAATTTTGTGAGTATCATCCAGTTTTTGCAGGAAATTGCCTTACAATTTTGTTCAGGAGCCACTCACGCCGGAGACAACCCACAGTCCTCTGTCGCCGATGGATACTACTCCCTGGAAACACTATGTACAATCTGACGATCTTATCGCTCCTTCAGGATTCACTTTTGAGCTAGATGAAGAGAGTCAACGAGAGAACCAACCGATGTCTCCGGAACGACCGAGATCTCAGAGAGCACTTCTTCTTCTTACCCGATCTCGAGGTGTTCAAACTGAGTCGTGGAAAGGTCTTTTGACCCCCTCTCCCATTCCGACTTTTCTTGCAGAATCCACCGCTTCGTCTCATGATGGGAAATCCGAGGAATCATCGCTAATTGATGCTCAACCCTCGCTCATCTCCTCCCTGTTAGAACGTGCAGCCTCTTTACTGAATCGCCTGACACTATCTGACGCAGGGACGTTAACAAACCGGTTAAAGCGGCAGCATCTCACCGGAGCAGACGTCGGACACATATCCCGTACGACTGTGAGGACTGTCGTTTCCGAGGCAACCATGCTGCGGACCAATTTCCGGACGTTGCTGGAAGACGAAATTGCTACAGCTACACTAACCCGGAAGGATTTGCGAGCTTTATTCAAGCTTTTAAAGGACGCTTTTACCGAAATGGGAGAAATGCGGATCACGCTCAACGATGTCATACTTGATCCCTCTATTGCCAGCAAGATTAGCGACATGGTTTTGAACCCCAACAAATCTGGGGAAAGTGGCCTCAGTAATGGAGCTGGCTGGATAGCGCCGATTGCCAAGCTATTTGGCAGCGCTACCGACGATGGTGCGACTAATCGCAACGTTCCAGCTCCTGCGCGGTCAACGAGCCGTGGACGGCAAGTCGTGCCGCCCCACAGACGAATTCCGAAACTCGAGCCTGCAATAGGGGCGTCGGCTACTACTGTCAATGTTGAGTTTCATACAACAGGGGTTGGTCGGGCGGTCACAAACACATATTCTGCACATCCTTCAAATGAAAACGAGGGGAGCGGGAGCAGTAGCTTGACTCGACTAGACACTGGCGGACCACCCCATCAGTTGCGGTCATCGTCGAGCATTATGGGGATATTTGCGGGAGCGCGTCCTGTTGACACTCGGGATCCATGGATTGTGGTTCCGAAACCTCAGCGAAAGCCGATATCGCCTCTGGCATCGTTAGACGAGGCAGTTAACGCAGCCGTATCTGGGACCGGAACGGCGACGATCGGGAGATCAACGTTGAGAGGCGACCCTGACACTGGCAAGTTGTCGAGAGCTGTGGACGCTGTCATCGATGTTGAATCCAATACTGGTACGACTGCCGCTCCATCTGAATTCCAGACAACCCTCCTCCAACGGACTCTTCGACCTCGAGGTTTCTCAGATTCGTCCATTCGCACAACTTTCGTCAATCATAGTGAAGAACCACAAGACACTCCAGCAGAGCAGAGAGAACCAGAGGAAACAATAAGTTCATTCGTTTTAGCTGCATTTAGCAGGAAGGTACTAGCATTCAGGTCGGTTTCGTCAAATTTGGTGCGCAAACCTATCTCGAGATCTACGACGCCGAAATTTCCAGTTACGTCAACTTCGACGACGCAGAAACCTGAGCAGGTCCCGGACGTTGGGAGAGGAGACAATGGCAGAGATGGCGATAGTCTTGCGTCAAGTTCACCGCTCTCACCCAGTGCTTTTTTCCCTGGGTTATCGACATGGTCTGCAGCGTTTGAGCCTGGGTTGGATCCTCAAAGCTCGTATAGAGCTCATTCACGACAGGATTGGTTGTCAGCTAGGGAAGCGCATGGTATAGATTTTTAGAAGTAGACCGTTGTTACGTTGCCGTTGCCCTTTTTTCTGCTGTAAACGTTAATATTGTATAGTATTTACTTGTGGGTTCCTAAGGTATTGGACTGTATTTTTACACTCGAGTCATCCGTGATCGTGAAGAGATTGTGTTCTCACCTTTTATTGTTTGAGAACGTTTACCTGCAGTCTGCTGTCGTCTACCAAACGCGACGAGCCGGCTCATTTTCTTTGTATTCCAAGCCTTTATAGTCTGTTGGGTTACATCGCCTCATGTACAGACCATCGTAGTTAATACTATTCATAGCATATCATGTTTGGGAACTTATTCCTCCCTCTTTTACAATAAAAGACAGATAACGCAATTGTTTCCACGGCATGTTTCAGCCAAACACAAGGTCGGCGGTCGTGGAGGCCTTTTTATACGACATAAACCTGACATTGTGGTTTATTGTTGTTGATACAGATATGAACTACACATGGTAACCCAGGAGCCAGAATTTCAAACTATAAATTCACTCCAGATGATATCGATATACGCGAGAGTAGCAAGATGCCCCCCTTGTACTACCTTCAAACTCGCATTCTTGTAATTCTCCACAATGAAATCGGCCATGCCTCGTCCCGCTTGATCGTCTCCCGTGGACGTAACGACAAATACGCGTGCTTTGGAGTGGGCGTCATCCAAAGGCAGCTCGAACCCCCAATCTGAGTGAATGATATCACAGGTACTCAAGAATCCGTCCCACGTTTTTTCGACGCTCTTCACCGCTTTTTCTGACATGTTCTGGATCAACCCCTCTGTTGTCATGTTACGACTCTCGCACCACTCCGTCAACCTCCGTCGTTCGTCCTCATCCATTTTATCGAATAGGAATCCGTGCATGAACGATTTTGCACGTTCGACTGTACGGAACTTGGATCTCAATGCGAATTTGAGCATGCGAGGGATGAGCTTGAAAGGGATATAATATGCTGGTGGGCCAATCGCGATCCAATTGGCCCATGTGAGAGACTTGCCGTATTGGAGGTGGAAGCGGAAGGGAGAAAGTGGTGCCATAAGGAGGAGACCAACTATATGACGGCCAAGGGGGAATATGTCGTATGGTGCGCCATAGACCATTTGGGCCGGAACTGTCCCGAATGATCCACCGCCAATATAAAGTTTCAGTTTGCTTGTGTCGGGGTGCACATGGGTGATGAGAGCTGATACGTCTGATAGAAGGCAGGACAAAAACGTGGATGTAGGAGGAACGTTCGATGATCCACCCCAGCCGGGAAGTGTTGGTGTCAGATAGTGGACGCGTTTTTCATGCAAGACGGGAGAATACTCCCGGGGTATGATATGGCCAACTGAGAAGAGACCATGGAAGAAGACTACAAGGGTGTCACCGGTTGGATCCCCAGTTTCGGCGTATTCAATGCTCCGCCCTCCATCTAGGGCAAGATGTGAGCTCCGTGATGTTTCGGAGAGCGACATGGGGGTCTATGGGCAAGTAGTTGAGAATCGCGTCCATATATATATCGCTCATATTGACATTCAGAAACTGGCTGCGTTCCCCGCAGCGTCAGTCGCAGGCTTGACGGTTGGCGCCCAATCTGTTAATGCGTAGTAGTGATAGCTGTTGCGCAGTTACTTGACAGTACGGTGAAGAATCCCATCTGCGCACGGACGGTCCTGTCGTGGGCAGCGAAGCAAGCTTCTTTCTTGTGTTGGCTCGCAGACAATCGCGTGATAATTTATACTCGGATTTGGCACGGGATGATAACAGCAGCTCACTGAAAGTACACGGTCCGAGGCTTGTTTGCTGTAATAGATGACTCAAAGTTTATGGTTAGAACTTGAGAGCTTCTGTGATGAATGAATAAAGCGTTGTACACGCACCCTGACCGTCAGTGCTCGTCGATGCCGCGCGAGGTTGAAGCCGATTTATTGTTCATTCCAGGTTACCGCAGCTCCAGGGATGTGGAAAAATGAGACCCGAGTTGAATATCTTCTGTCTCGTCGCTGACTCGTTACGACATGGTGGCACACTCCAAGTAATCAAATAGTACGTCGCTTCGGAAGCCTTGAAGGAACCATTTCATATTCTTCCGTCGCTCCCTCTCACCGAGGGGCGCTATTTTTGTTGGAAGAATCTGACCGGTTAATACATCCCATCGGTCTTACAGCTTTGCATTATCAAGTGATCACTCTATGAATCGTTGTTACGGACGTGTGTATACAGCCGTGTCTCGCACCGTTTGCATACGTGCAGGTCAGATTGATATTGTTTGCATTGCGAACAAACGGGTGCTTGGCAACGCAGTGTAAGAACGTCGCCAGAACTACACAAAAAGGTAGAATAGTTGACAGTTGGTTATTTTCCTGTCTGTTGGTGCATGCATTTTTTCTTCAATGCGTCCACATTATGATCCCGAAATCTGTTATTGAACTGTCGTTAACGTAAATATACACTATTATTTCCGAAAACCAAAAAATCAAACTATAAATTCACTCCAGATGTTATCGATGTGTGTAACAGCAGCGATATGCCCTCCTTCTACCACCTTCAAACGTGCATTCTTGTAATTCTCCACAATGAAATCAGCCATGCCCCGCCTCACTAGATCGTCAGCCGCAGACGTAACGACAAGTATGCGTGCTTTAGAGTGTTCGTCATCCAAAGGCAGTTCGAACCCCCAATCCGAGTGAATGATATCACAGGCATTCAAGAACCCATCCCATGTCCTTTCGACACTCTTCACAGCATTTTCCGACATGCTATGGATCAACTCGTCCACTGTCATGTGACGACCCTCGCACCACTCTGTAAGACGCCGTCGTTCATTCTCATCCATCCTATCAAATATATATTCATGCATGAACGACTTTGCACCTTCGACCGTACGGAACTTGGATCTCAATACGAGTTTGAGGATGCGGGGGATGAGCTTGAATGGGATGTAGTATGCCAGGGGGCCAACCGAGAGCCAATTAACGCCGGTTAGAGATTGACCATATCGGGAGTGAAGCCGGAAGGGAGAAAATGGTGCCACGAGGAGGAGACCAACGATATGACGACCAAGGGGGAATATGTCGTACGGTGCACCATAGACAATTTGCGCTTGAACCGTCCCTAACGATCCACCGCAAATATAGAGTTTCAGGTCACTTGTGTTGGGGTGTACGTGGCTGATAAGGGCTGACATATCGGATAAAAGGCACGACACAAATGTAGATGTGGGAGGGACGCTCGATGATCCGCCCCAACCCGGAAGTGTTGGTGCTATAAAGTGTACGCGTTTTTCACGCAAGACGGGAGAATGCTGTTTGTCAGAGATGCAACCAATTGAGAGGAGACCATGGAAGAAGAGTACAAGGGTGTCGCTACTTGGATCCCCTATTTCTGCGTATTCGATGCGTCGCCCATCATCCAAGGTGAGATGTGAGTTCTGTGAAGATTCGATGAGCGACATTCTGGTCTGTGAGCAAGTAGTTGAAGAATCGCATTCATACAATGGATTATATATGTCTACAGCGACTGGCTGCGTTCCTCGCAGCGTCAACCGCAGATGCAACAGCGGGCGCTCGAACTTCTGTTGACTGGATGCGTAGCGACAGCCCCTGCGCAGTCAACATGAAGAATGTCTAAGGAAAACTGGACGTCGAGTTGTGCACAAGTCTCGTGTGACGTCACGCACATATATCCGGTAACCGAACGTTCAAAACACATCACGTAAGTAACGTCTATGTAATTCAAAGTAGGATATTTTCCACCTCTTCGCCAAGTCGTGATCAGCCTCGAGCTGAAGCCATACAAGGGAGTGCCATGATGATTGGACTTTACATTATCATTTACATGTGACCATCTATGAGGTGGGTGTGTCGTCGTCGTCTATCTCGATATCGCCAGCTAGTTTATCATGGCGAACACCCGACAGTGTAATGCCGCTACCAGGAATATAGGGTGGCGGAGGTGTCACTGTTTCCTGGAAAGGGCTAGATCCTCTAGCGGCTCTTCTCTGTCGTTCTCGTTCATCCTCCAGCTCTTTGGACTTCCTGTCATCAAGGAAAGCTTGTTTAACCTACAAAAAAATAATGATTCCGAATACATTTGACGATGGAAACCCGACATACCTTTTGGATCTGTGCTTCTGCCACAGCTTTTTCTTCCAGCCTGGCCCTTTCAAGCCGCTCCTCCTTGACTCCCTCGCGTTGAATAACTTCCTTCAGAACTGCGTAGCCAATGCGCAGATCTGGCAGATATTTCTTATGCCACACATAAAATGGCTGGAACTTATCAACCTACCAGGAATTAATACAATGCTCAAGGGCAAGAAGAGAAATCTTCGACTACCTCTGGTCTGAATCCGAGCTATGTTAGCGAGAGATTGTTTCAGCCGTGAAATATCAGACCGAACATCCACAAACTTACAGCGATTGCATATTCCAAAGTTCCCTTCGGATCAATGATACGGGCTTTGATAGCGCTGTTTGTGGGTTTGAACTTTTGGTATTTCTGCTCGTCCGGATGCTGCAGAATATTTTCTGCGAGTTGCAGTAGTGTCTGTATAAGCGAACAAGGACGGGCCATTTCAGTCTCCTGAATGACGCAATGAAAGAAATACATGTTTTTGGTAGATGTGTACTTTGAGAGCGTTCAATGCTGTTTCTCGTGAATTAGGACGAGTGATACCAGGATCTACGAGCCGTCGAAATTCCTGTCGTTTGGTGTGGTCTTTATCAAAGTCTGTGTAGATTGGAGTAGAAAACGGAGCGGCAGAAGAGCTCTCCGCAGATGATTGGTGCGGCTGGGCTGCCCGCCGTTCTATTGCGGCTAGTATACTGGAACGGTTATCATTTATGGGTGGACTCGATGGTTCTGGAGACGACATGGTGGTCGTCAAAGTACTGCTTAGATAGCGGATGTAGTATGGCAAGGTGCTCTCTGATCACAATGTGAGAGTTGGTGATCACAACAACGCTCGTAGCCCCTTAATTAGATATTGCGTTCACACCCACTAACGCTCACCTCTTTACACAACTCCTGCAGATGTCGGCAAACCAAGCTGTTTGTCCGCACCTAACAACAGCGTCTTTTTTTTGCAGATGAACGAACAAAGGAACTTGAGAGTTTCATTAGGACTCAATATCCACGGTTTGCCTGGCAAACTCTAGACATTCTTCTGGTCTTTCAAACGTTGTTATTCTGCAAACGCTACAAACTGTATCGACATATTCAGAATGCTCAAGGTGCTGGGAGAAGGCGGTCAGGTTGGGATGCTGGACAACATGAACCTGGCCAACTGCACTAAGCACCAAGAATCTTATCAATGTATCGACCAGCGTCCTTTCTTCAGCTACCAGTGGAAGTTTTACGAACCAGAGGACCCGCGCCTCTCCCCGATTGCTCCGAATTTTGTCGCTGAAGAGCTGCAGCCACCCTTGCCTCTCTAGCCGCTCTCTCCCTTTCGTCCTGTTCTTTTATCCTTCGGCGGTCATCATAAAAGGCTTTGTTAACCTGAAATACTCCAAAATCAGATTCGGTTCAATCACGAGTCTGCATATTTTACGCTCCACTCACCTTTGTCAGTGCAGCTTGTTCGTTGGCTTTCTGCTGCCGCTTGGTCGTTTCCGCTGCTTCTTTTTTGTTGGTCTCCATGTAGAGGGCTTCCTTCAAACAATACGTTCCTACACGCAGGTCGTCCTTATATTTTTCCAGGTCAAGACAGTAGTAAGGTACGAAGTCCACAACCTAGGTCAGACCTTGAAAGTCAGATTCGATGGCCAAGCAACAAATAACCGGTGAACCTTGGTTCGGAACCCAAGCTATCGAGTCATAGATCACCTGTAAGACCATCTTCCACAACAGACAAATTGCCCTGATTACCTTCACAAGATATTCAGCCGTCCCCTTCGGTTCCAATATATACTTCTGCATCGCTTTTCCGGTCTGGTTCACCTGCAAGTATTTGCGGTCACCAGGATTCTTCAATATGTTATCCGCGATCTTAGTAAGCAGCTGCAAAATGAAAACAGTCTAGTCCTGGATCGATCTACGAATGGTATGAGCGATACCTCTAACGCTTTCAGAGCCACAGGCTGTGCGTTGTTTCGAACAATTCCCGGGTTAATCATGCGCCTGAACTCTTTTCTGAGGCTATGATTTTTGTCAAAGTCTTCAAATTCATATGCCGTTGTCAATCTGGGAGGAGTTGAAAGAGCTGTTGCAGGTGGATCACATCTATTTGCAGCTGCTAAAGCCGCAGCGCGAGCCACTTTTCTGGGTGAAGCTGGTGAAGACATAATGATGGACGGGATGAGAGATGGCTGAGGTGTGGCGCAGCTACCCTAGAGGGCTCATTTAAACTTTCTCGCCATGAGTCCGTATTTGGAGGTACGCGGCGCAGAACTTCAACTTTTTCGAGATAGATTTTCCACGCGACAACAGACAATACATTAAACGTACTGAACAATACGGGATTAGGGATACAATTGCTTCTTTACGAAATTAATAGGTTAAGGGGTAAAAACCAACTATTAGAACTCATTTTCCGCTTCCTGCCGCAAACCACCGTCCGAGCTTTGACCATTCAGGTAAGCTCTCTCATTATCAACTGGGAAATTGAGCAAGGATGGAAGCTGTTGATGTCTTCTCCAATCAGGCGACATGTCATCGTCAGATGAGCTATCGCTGCTCCACGAATGTTCTAGGAACCTTTTTTCACTAGGTTGACTACCAGAGTGCTTTCGAAGAGATGCGAAGGGCGAAGAAAGTCCAGACCTGGTCCGAAAACGACTGAAAAAGCTTGGACTAGATGGAACAGATTGGGATGCCAAAGTCTCCGATTGCAGCGGATCAAGCACCACGGCCCGTCCCGATCGAATTTGTTCTTCATTCTCCCCATGAGATCTGAATAAGCTCGAAGTCCTTCTTCTCGGCATTGATGGCCGGAAATGTTGGACCGTGTCTTTGCTGAACTCTCGGGGTGTAGATGATCCAGATCGTTGTTTGAAAAAGATGGGCGAATGGTTGGCAATTGCAACTTCCGTGTCGGTATCCATAGACATGGGGCCGTTTGTAGGTAGCGTAGGAATGTCTTCACCCTGCTCTGGTAAGCGGGTTACAGTGGCTTGTTCAAAGATGGCGTGACTCTGAGTTGGTTTGACCGCGTTAAGATCACGATCCTTCATCTGCAGCACTCTACGAACAGCTTGTCGACCAAGGTGTATTTGTTTTTCTAAACGGTATCGATTCTCGATCATATGTAGCTAGAATAGGAAGAGTCGTCAAAAAATTATGTGGATGGACGGGGCTGGTAAGGCACCTTAGGCCAGGTAACGAGTTGGCCAACTCGCATCATTCTCTCCAACTCAGAAGGATCCGGGTCACTCAAGATTCGAAACCAATCCTTTGAAAGCCCTTGCATGACATATGTATAATATCAATCAAAGCTAAAGCTCACTTTAAATCGTGTTTTCGGCCAAATTGTCACAGCCCCTTCAAATCGCTGAAGAAATACGCTCGACCAATCCTGGCCAAGTAGCTGGGGGAGCAAATCAAGGTCACGGATCAACTAGAACCGAGTAAGACTGGCAATATGTCATTTCTAGGATCAGATATACCTTGAAGTTCTTCGATAGCTCGAGTTTTAACCATTGCTCCGCGGCAGATAACAGAAAGTTTCCCCTCCAGCCTACACGTGTCACGAAAGTTGACCAAAAACCATTCTCATACTGGAAACCAAACACACCTTTCCCTTTTCTGTGAGCAACAGGCTTGCCCGCAGATCCTCGAGGAGCAAAGAAGAATAAGTGAACATGGGGATTGACTTGAGATACCATGGGGTGTGTCACTGGGCAGAGGTAATGTCATATAGTTGATTCCCCGCAGACAACTGGGAGATAATTTACCGTTGAAATATAAATTGAGGGCCTGGACCGGGATATCTACTCTAATATCGTCACATTAGTACTCAGGCTGCTATCAAACGTATGCATTAGTTACCGTAGGGATCCGTCTTTAAACTTACTACCCCAACTCCACGGCACGATAGTGTCATCCTTAAGTTTCTGCATCAATACCTACAAAGGTTTATCAATTGGATGAGATTTAGGATGATTGTCAACCTCACCACTGGGTTTAATATTCCGGGTACTGCGGCGGAGGCAAGAAGCGCAGTCCAGATGACACAATCTGGCGCAGTCATATAATTAAGGAGTTTAGTTGGGCTGAGCAACGGACGTTGAGATGATGAACGAGGCATAAGATTCCCAACTCAGAAAGACCCACGAATGCCTATCCGCTGGTATAACAGAAATATTGAGGATCCTTCCTGTCCGTAGGTATGCCTCACGAAAGGTGAGAGACCCGCGAGTGAAAAACGTGGCCTGAGGTCAAAATTAGGGTATTGGAGAGCAGAAAAAAGTAGACTCGTCATTTACTTTTTTAGCCCAAGCCACACTGTCAAATCTCGCACCTGCATGTCACGTAAAGACAGAAACAGAACAAAAAGAAAGCACAACAATCACCTGTCTGTAAGAACCTTTTGAACCAAACTTTAAAAGGTTCTTCGGACGCAGTTATCCTGTTTGCTAGTTCTGGGACAAGGATACGACGCAGTTCTGCATCTATATGATGGATTTAGCCACAGGCGGCAGCTGTGAGCAACAAGATGCCCTTACTGGTGTAACAACAGACCAAGGCTGCTACTAGACCACCTGCAGATGTTCCAGATATAACGCGAGGAAGGAGATCAGCATTCAAGAAAGCCTTGACGACACCAAAGTGATCTAGACTACGGTTAGCCGGTTAACGAGAAGGAAGTCCGTTAACGCACAGTAGCCAAAAGAAGCTCCACCTGAAAGACATAGAGCAGAAGTACCTAGATTGATATTCGCACTTCTGAAGAACCGTTTCTTCTCTTCCGGTGAAAGATCCGGGGACTCTCGCACGAATTGTAACGCTTTCTCTTGTTCATCGATATAAGCTTGAGTATTATCAGTACACAGTACTTGAGGTGTCAAATGACAACTGTACATTCGATAAGATTCTTCGTTCCATAAAATGTCTGAAAATTCATCAGCAATAGAAGATGGCCGGGAAGCAATGGATCAGACCTCACTATACAGCCTGCGAACTGATCGTCAGATTATGTTCACGCGGCGCACTGATATTAATACTTGCCTTGAGGACTCGACACCGGCAAAATTGGTACGAATACACGTTTCGAGAACCCCTACGATACCGCGAACATCTCGCTTCTCGCGAAAAGATCTGAGTGAACGTCTGACCTATAAGTGATCACAATTGAATGGGTATAAAATAACAGAACTGGGAGAACGCCCACTGACCTTGCTGACAAGTCTCCAATCATAGAACTGATCTTCATTTACAGACTTCCAATCGTCAAACTCCAGGTATTCATCAAGCGTCAACGCCGCATCTTTCCATTCCTAGAGTTCATGGGTTCGATTATAAGCTGGCATCATCTTATAATAAATATCACGAACTTGATAGGTTCTTGCTCCACGCAGTCGTAGACGAAGTAAACCCTTACGACCGCGCCCTAACAATATTTTATAAATAGAGGAAACAAAGAGATATTTTACACGCTCACATGCAGAAAGCCATTCCTTTGCGTTGACCAATTGTCGAATGATGATATAAAAACTGAACTCGGTCATGATAAAGAGAAAGATGAAGATCTGTGCAACGCGATCAGCGTGGACTATGATGAGAATACCGAAGTGCGTACCAATAAGGGCCACCGAACCAGGATATAGAGCCATTCTTGTCTCCTATCATGAGTCCTATCTGTCTTACGCCGTCTTGATAGATGTAAGTAGTCAGCCATATGAAAATCGCGTCGTCCCTTCTCACTTTTTCACTCTGATGTTCACAGGTGCAAAATCGGATAATGCAGAGACCTTTCGAACACGAAGACTACCTTGTATAGGAGTATCTGGAGCAGTGGGTGATACGGCATCATTGAATTCGGTGTCCGACGCCCGAAGGTAGTGCGCAAAAGTTTCCATATGCCTGACAGCATTGGTTAGCGTACTGGGTGCTAAACGGACATAAAAAAACGGACGAAAGGTTGACATAGTCAGCGTTGAGTTCATCCTGCGAGGAACGAGGAGCAGTGCTGACTAGATCAGACTCTGACATGAAGATTCGATAAATACAAGGCAGACAAACTTGAAGTTGAGCCTTGTCGCCTTGTCAATTGAAGCCTTGGAGACACTTTCCGACGAATCCCACGTGGGGCGCGCTATGCCCCACTGGCGGTTGCCACTACTACCCCCACCGTCTTCACACTGGCTTTCGTCTTATAGTACTGGTTTTTTGTCAACGAAGTCCTCAACAATCTTCTCCCGTTCGCCTGCCGGAGCATCCGACTAGCTATCGTGCAAATCTCGAGATTACTCTGACTGGCAGCTTTATTGCCAAAATAGCAACTTGAAGCCATCTGCAAAGCTCATCAATCCCTCGTTTCCATCTCATCTGCCTTTCTACAAATTGTTCGTGCGGCTCGGATCAGCAACTTGTGTTTACAACCATACAATAATTTATCCTAAGCGCTCGATCGATGGTAGTCAGGCTTGCGGCAGCCGAAACAGCCTAGACAATGTTGATGCGGGGCGGCAATGTCCTTATCTGAGGCTATCTGCGAGTCCTCTGTTCCTTCAGATGGGACGACCCTGTACCACATCTCATCAGACGGATCTTGTCTTCAGTTCTTACCCACTGTCACTTAACGGTCACCCCCTGTCTGACGTACAGGGACGGTATCAATTTTGAACCAACAGAGTTGCAAGCTAGATTGTTTCGTGATCTTATTTTTTGTTGCAATACGGAAGTGGATGTGGCTCATTTTCCATATGACTGGCTCACAAGCGCTCGGTGGGAACCTAGCTGCGATGGCTGTGTGGAGAACATTCTGTGATCTGTTGTTACCGCACTGTCCAAAAAAGGGGTGGTCGTTATCCACCCTGGTATGGAGCTGGCCGAACGTATTTATAGAAGCCATCCGGGACATATTTAAGGGCTTCCAGATTTTGGTACTCCTCACCTCACATCTCACCACCACCACCACCACCACCACCACCGTACAACTTTCCATCACTGCTATTTCATTACAATGGGTTTCTTCCACCACGAGAGCGAGGAGGCACAGGCTTATGATCAGGTATGTGTACTTTATCGTCTAATCATCCCGCCCTAATTATATGGCGAACCCTTCCCAGGTCACCAAACACAAGGCTGAGCTCTCCCATGAGTTGATTGCTGGCGCTGCCGCGTTCGAGGTTCGTTCTATCTCCACACCTGCCTAGCTATCTGATCACTCTTGCAGGCTGCCAGAGCTTACGAAAAGCATGTTGAGGCGAACGGCAAACCTGCCAATCATGCTCTGGCCAAGGAGCTTCTGTGAGTAGGACAAGTTTGATCTGATCGCTGATCTGACCGATGACCGCAGTGCCGGGTTCACTGGAGCCTTCATCGATAGGGAGGTCGAGACCAGAGGGGTACGACACTTCCCCTATTTGTGCTCGTGAAACAGCTATCTAATCAGACCGTCTAGCTCGATTTCTTCGACCGAGAAAAGGCCAAGCATGATGGTATGCTTTCCACCGTGTTATCTGATCTGTTATTAACCCGACCTTCGGTTCAGCCAAGAAGCGTGCCGAAGAGACCATAATAGTGAACGAATATTAGGTGCTTGACGTTAAAGATTATGGATATGTACCATCACCTGTGTATTGTTCGGCCCAAAACAGATGAATGATAAATAATGTACAAGCATTGCGATATGGTTAGATAAGATGTGCGAATACTTGTATCGATTCAGGAACATAACGTTGTGACAACCCAACAATCAACCCGACTGCTGAGATTTTGCAAACCATTTCTTCAAGTTAGTCTGGCCGATCTTCTCTATCGCCTTCTTGACATCATCCCTATCAACGGCGCATCGGTACCGCAAAAATTCCTTGGCGATGGTTATAGATGGCGTGACAATAGGTTCAAAAATTTTGCAATTTGCAAGTTGTTCAAAAGCCTAAGCGCACCGCATCAGTATTGATCTACAGAATTTGAGCAGATGACCTACACCCATTAACGTGTGACGGCCACACTTCACCATGCCGATTGACCCGCCTTCAACCTGGACTGGCGCTGACATCGACGTTCGGACTTGATCACGGAAAGCCTGATAGAGCATCTCAAAAGTGAATATATCGTGGCCTGATGTTTGCGAATGTATCGCGGCGATGAGAAGGCATATTGACGGATATGATAACTCTGGAAACTCCATTAAACAATCAACTGCGAAGGTGTCGGACAAGAATTACATACTCGAGAGATAAGAGAAATGGAAGGGAAATCGTTGGATGGCAATTGAGGTATCAAGTTTGCGGGACGACGGGAACGGCGAAATAGGCGTTAAATCCAAGACGGCAGTCGTCTGTACAAAATCATTATATATCGAAATGAGAATTCAATTTCAACATACCAATATACGCACAAGGACCCGCAGATCTTTAGAAAGAGCGAACGTTTCTTGAAGCGCATCAATTACTTTCCGATCATTCAGAAAACGGTCTACGGAAGTCCCCCATAGTTCCGACCATTCTTTAGCGTGTTCGCTCTCGATAGGTATCATGAACGTTCTTCGCGTGAGGTTCGCCCAATCGGTCCATCGACTCATTCCTGCAGTACGAAACATTCTGCCTGAGAATCGACTTTTCACGCGTTTCTCTAGAAGATTAAGGGTGTCGACTCGACTAGTCACCCCGATCACGGCTATTCCATTATTACCTTCACCAACTCTGCAACTCTGTGCAGTGTCAAGAAGACAGTAGAGGAGGGCCTGCCGTCCGTGAAGAGCAAAACAATCGAAACTGTCGAGTATCACGACCACTGGCCGTGGTTGACTTGGTAAGACAGAAATAAGACTAGGTAGATGAGCTGGTGGAGGAAGCGACATCGGATCCTCCTCTTCTTCTTCGGGTTCATCTTCATTCTCAGATAAGAACGTATTACCAGTTTGTTGCGTCAACTGCCAGGCAATCTCACGCATAGCCATCCGGTCATTTAGTTGAGCATGTCCGGAGAGGCGAATGACAATTGGAGAAACTTTTTCAGAAACTTGTTTCAATGCTCTGTCGATAATCTAGTTAACAAGTTAGGAATTATGATTAGACATAGGAAGGCAAACTCACTCGGGTCTTTCCGCTCCCTCTGGGTCCAATAAGTAAGCAACTATTGCCTTCTCCGCGGTTAACAGTGCCAACGAGAAGATCACAAACATCTTGGTAGGCAATTGAATTAGTCGAGGGGGGGACATCTTGGTCATTAGTACAAAAATCTTTGTCTAACTCTCGTGGTTCACGTAGGGCCTCCAAGATGGCTCTCCTCTGAGTGTGTAGACATGAGTGGAGATGAGAGGGCAATGCGCTAGACAGCAGGATAGACGAATGAAATTGGACATCCATAGGTCGTTTCTTCGGAGGGGATGCTACCGGCGTTGTTACCTCTGATTCAATTTCCGTATGTGGTGTAATATGCATAGACTGAGCTTGTGAAGAGACCGGTGATGTTGTTTGAGATATAAGCACACGCTTTTTATGAGAACTAGGTGTAACGCGTGGTGTTTTCGGAACAAGTTGAATTATACCTATCGCCTTTGTTCCTGACAAGCTTCCCGGAGACGACGGACGAGGAGAGCCTGTTGGAGATCCAATTACACGCGAAAGATGCCTGGGAGTGACGATCGTTACAGAATGCATCACTTCGCGTAGGGGGGTGTGCTTAGAAGGTGTGGATGGCCGGTGTGATTGAGGAATCGTAGGAAGTATGTTAAGTTCATCCGACTCGGATTCATCTCCTGAATCCATCTTAGCAATATGGCGAGTTATCTCTGTACGTGGATCTTCTAGTCGTGAGACAGAAGGTTTACGACCAGTATCCTTCTTGTCCCCTGTAGCTACTGGAGTTGATGCACCAACAAATGCCTGTCCTCGATTTTTGCGAGATTTGGAAGTGGTTACAGCTCCTCCAGGGCCAGTGGGTCGCTTGGTTGCTAGCTCTGGCGCTGCAACAGGACCGCTCGATCGCAGACGACGACTAGGAGGTTCTGTGGAAAGAGAGGCAGTTGAAGCTTTCCGTTTCGCCATAAGTTGCAAATCGACAGCAGATAATGGGTTGGTGAAACCTAAATATCAGACTCGAGATGCTTGCAGAACACGTGCACCTTTGATTGTATCTTGACCACTGGCCACGACTTGGACTATATTCAAAAGTACAGAGATGTTATAGGATGGGATTCACAGGGTATGCATCTGCTTCTACGTCAAAAAAAGTAAAGTAATCCCTCTCCCTGTCAGACTCGCCCGTTGGATAAACGCCCCTACAACTGGCTTGGAATTAATTAATGAAAACATAATGCTCAATCATCACGTTCGTATGCTTGCGACGGCTACTTTTGATTCCAACAGACTCTGCTTGTAGGGCCATTTTCGAGGTAAATGGCAAGTGGGGGTTAGGTCATACCGGTCTACGTTCGCCACTGTCCCGGGGCTTCAGATTCCGGCTGAACGGGCAATGTGTGCTCTCACCATGAACGAAAATGTCTTTGTGCTCCTGGATGATCCTGCCTCCCCAGGTCGATCAGATTTTCAAAATATGCACTCTCAGCCCGCTGACGGTACTCGAAACCCAATCGAGATTTTTCGCCCGCCTCACTTCAGAAGCACCTTTCTCACTCTCAACCCTCCCGGTGCCCTAGAACAGTTACTATCTCACCTGCGCGCTCGATGGGTTCCTGTAAGGCAAACTGCTGCAGGTGCTTCACAAAGAGGACAACAGACTGGTCAACAACTCGTTATAGAGGGAAATATATTTACTATTGGGGCTGATTGGATAGTTCGAGTAGGGAATGTGATTCTTTCCGGTGGAGCGGTGAAAGGGATACTCCTAGAGGTATTACTTCTATGACATATGCGAGTGCTACACCTATTCCATTCACCCTTATCTCAGGCTGAATACCTTCCGTTGCCTGCAATCAATACACAAACGGTGGATGGAACATCGGAGTTAATATCAAACCTGTTAACTTCTATTCTACCCAACATACGAGATGCAAAAACAGTTGCTGTTACAATTAGCGACGCACAGTGGGAAGAAGTTGTTTTTTGGGATCAAGATGATGAAATAGAACCAAAGGAGGAGGAAAACAAAGACGACGATATTTATATCTCTGGAGATGCAGAGAGACCTGTTCATAAACCAGGTGATTGGGTTGGAGTTGACAGAGATAGACGGTCGGCGTATCTGATAATTGGTGCTTTGAGATCAGAGGGGATTCTTTGAATGTGGGCGAGGCCCTATATACTTTCGTTAGTTGTTGAGGAATTGTGTGCACAATTGCAAACATACCATGCTTTTTGGAAATATCTGACTTGGGGCTGAGCACCATCACTCAAACTCTCGGGCTCTCTCCCACCTGCAATGCGGCCTAGCTGCTATCTGTCCACACTCAATGCTACAACTCAAAGATTTCTGAAACGATCTCATGCGAGTATTCGATATAAATCTCATAATGCTCTTCACTTCTACCGAAATCGACAGCTGGAGCTGTATGCCGCGAAAGAGGCTCGTCCATTGACGCTTAGACAACTGGTACATGTATTGTGCGGAGAATACATGTAGCAGCATTCACTGTTGTTCGTTTTCTAGGTCTTCTTTGGCCGTTCAATGAAGGAGGAGAGGCTGATCAAAGTAAGTTCACTGTTGATCATGCTATTCCTCTTTGCTAACAGATACTTCATAGAGCGCGAATTACGTTCGAACTGAGCTTCCAATACGCATTGCTCACCGGCTGCGCGACTTGCAAGCTCTCCCCTATGTTGTTGTAACAAGAGAAGGCGTTGCCAGGGTTTACGAAGTTCGTCTGCTCCCTTCGTAGTCATGTCCCTCGAAGCGCTGATAGCTCCTCGTCCATGAAGCTTTATTGGTCTGCGTTTGAAAAGTAAGCAATCCTGCGGCTTCGGTCTCATCGAATTGACAAGAATATAGATTGCGCAAGTATCCCCAAATAGATAACTTGGAAGACAACAAGGCTTTTTGTGTATTTTTAAGACAGATTCTAGATGAGCAGTAAAGTCCTATCTCTTCCTGCCTAGTTCCTTCTTTTTACCTTTTTCTTTAGTGCGCCAGTGATACCAAGTCTATCTCTGGGCCTATCTCTTTCCTCACCCTACCTCGCCCCGGAAAGGCTTGATTCATTCATGCGTCGGATGCTTGTGTCTCGAATTTCTCGGAGAGTGCTTGCGAAACACCATTTGGCTCTGTCAAGTGCCTTCCATGGGCAGGATAACGATCCAGACGGTGGTGACCATGTTGGGATAATCTATACGGGTCTGAAAGTGCGAGATAGCATCGAGCGCTGTGCTAGGCTGTTGAGAGAAGGCTCGCATCATCTCGGGTCCCCTGAAGAACTGTACCAATTTGAGATCACCTGGCCGCCTGTGGTAATTGACGGACACGTAGACACAAGGTTTTCATATATTCGAGAGCATCTTGAGTAAGTATATTCGTATTTTGATGATGATGAACTAACCAGTGATTCAGATACATCATTTTTGAATTATTAAAGAACGTGCGCCAGCTCGATTCCTCCGTCCCCCGTCACTCTAAACCTCTTGTTTAGTCTATGCGAGCTACAGGACTAAAACATGCTGGTAGAAATGCCTCGCCCGAGGTGAGGGCTACTATCGTTGCAAGCAAAGACGACGTATCTATCCGAATATCAGACCAAGGTACTACCACTTTTTTTTTGTTTGTTATTGTTATTATTTTGTATCGAATATTCTAGGCGGAGGAATTCTGAATCCTGACATCAAGTCTCCTTCTGATCTATTTTCTTTCTCTCATATCCGGAATGCGACACGGCTGGAAGACTCGCGATTGGGAGCTTTACGGAGTGTCAGCTCAAGTAGACATGGCATGATGGGTACAGTAGCTGAACAGCTGGGCACAAGCTCCTTGCAGCAAGTCGCTCCTGAACAGGACTGCAAATCTGACCCGAAGCCTAGTATTGGAGTTGGTAAGCACATGGGGATAGGCATTGGATTACCAATGAGTAATATTTACGCACGGTATGTTGCTCTGGTGGAAGTTTGCAGGTTATACTTATACCCTTTAGATATTTCGGGGGATCTTTAGAACTTGTATCTTTAGATGGTTGGGGTACGTATTCTGACCTCCTGGATAAATATATCAATTTGCTTACTATTATTCAGGTGCTGACGTTTACGTCCGTCTGCCAAAGCTTGTACGTCATTTAAATTTCCTGCAGTTATGTGCCTGATATTTTCCCAAACTACAGGGGACTAACCTGGAGGGAATTGAAGTATGAGCGGGTCTTTGGAGAATACCTAACTTCAAGTAATTGCACCTCAAGATAATCATCTCTGACCCGTCCAATTCATGTATCAGTTCATAATTATTTAAAATTTTTGTGAATGCTGTATCAAACAAACTGTGTGACATTTATGTGATTAGCTCTCCTGTAGTTGCTTACATCTGTAATAAGACAAAGTTTTTTTTAAACGTGACATTTTGTGACAGAGATACCAAGTGTGCTAAATATTCGAAAGCGCTCAATGGCTACTCCTGCGATCGTCTGGACTCTGGACTAACTAAAATAAAGGGGCTCTTTTTAAGACGGACAGAGGACCGGCGGTCGATACCCAAGAGGTGTTTCTATGTGACAACGATCCGTGACTAATTATTTTTTCCTGTTATGGTTTATCTACCCGTTCACATTATAGATTCATTCCTAGTCGTTGAGAAAAACGTTCGTTACCGAGACATCGCTGCGATGCGGTGTGATGAACAACGCATTTACTAATGAATTACAAAAAAAACTGAAGGTAAAGCATACTTTTTGAGGTATAAACTCACCCTCAACTCTTTCCAGACTGTAGCATCTCCCTCTCCGTGCTTGAACCAAAATGGCGTACATGCATAGGAACGGTAGACAATCTCGAATAGCATCAATCTTTAACTCCCCAGAATCGCCCTTGCCTCGTTCGCCCTCAGTAATCACGCGGGCTTCGACCCCTTCTCCCAGCGCCTCACACTCTGAGCTCTCGGCGAGTACCGACATCAGCAGACCCCCTATAATTCTAGGAATATGTGCGATGGACGTGAAAGCGAGGTCAAAACCCATGAGAGAAATCCTCACCAGACTAGTCGAAAGGACTAGAGGCGCTGTGGAAGTCAAAGTATTTGGCGATAAGGTCATTCTGGACGAAGGCAAGTTCAATTTCGGATCCTTTCAAATTACGGCATGCCAACCATTCTTTTCTATTTCACTGTATAGATGTTGAAAATTGGCCTCGTTGTAATGTTCTTATCTCATTCTTCTCCACAGACTTTCCCCTTGATAAAGCCATTTCGTACGCTAAACTCCGAAACGTGTATTGCATCAATGACTTACACCCACAAGCCCTTTTATGGGACCGTCGGCTTGTCGGAAGTGTTCTAGATCACTTAAAAGTCCCCACACCAGCTCGATTCGAAGTTTCGCGCGACGGAGGTCCAATCGTCGACAACGAGCTCAGAGAACATATGAAGAAGAAAATTGGAATCAACCTCGGAGGATTCCATGTGACGCCCGAGGTGACGCTGAGGGAGGATGGAAATGCCATAATCATCGACGGGAAGGTTCTCGAAAAACCATTCGTTGAGAAACCGGTCAGTGGAGAGGATCATAATGTGTATATCTATTTCCGTGGAGGTGGTGGTCGACGTTTGTTCAGGAAGGTCAGATTATTTTCAATTGTCTCAATTTGATGATCACTTATCGATATCAACAAGATCGGGAATAAGTCAAGTGAATTGGACCAAACGTTGAACCAGCCGCGAACGGATGGCTCTTATATCTACGAAAAATTCATTGACGTTGAAAACTCCGAAGACATCAAGGTGTACACGGTGGGCAAAGAATTCACTCATGCTGAAACCCGGAAATCTCCAGTTGTCGACGGTGTCGTACGGCGAAATACAGAGGGTAAAGAAATTCGGTAAGTGTTATTATTCTTGTCGTCAAGAAATTAATGTTTGTACCTTGCAGATTCATCACCCATCTAACCCCGGAGGAGAAAGAGTGGGCGAGCCGAATTTGCGAAGGGTTCGGACAGACAATCTGTGGGTTTGACATGCTTCGTTGTAATGGCGGTAGCAAGAGTAGAGTAATTGACGTCAATGGATGGAGTTTTGTTAAAGGGAACGATACATATTATGGTAAGCACAGCCCATTTATCATGTTTGCGCATTTTGAATTGGTTCAAGACAAGGCTGCTGAGATACTTGCCGCTCTGTGCATCCGTCTCTCAGTTTCCCCAGGTCGACTTTTGGTAGATTCCACACGAGAATCTTCAACATGGTTGCTTAAAGCGAACGTCACCGTTTTACGACATGCAGACCGTACTCCAAAGCAAAAGCTCAAATTCAACTTCCCTATCGGAGAAATTTGGACTCAACCATTCGTGCGCCTACTGAACGATGAGACGGAAGAGATTATACTTCGAGAGCGCGAGCAACTGACGCACATTGCTATAGCAATCGAGGAAGCGAAAAGTCTTGGAGCTGTAGGCGAAGACCTGGCCAAATTGATGCAATTGAACAGTGCACTGTTCAGCAAGATCGAATTCCCTGGCACAAAAGCACAGCTGAAGCCGGTTTACTCAAAGAAACAGGCTGGTGTAGAGAGAAAGTTGACAAAGTTGACGCTGGTCTTCAAATGGGGTGGAGAAGTATGTTGCCATCGTATGCGAAACTATGATAATAATTCATCCATTGAAACAGTTCACTCACTCTGCACGATATCAATCTCGGGATTTGGGGGAAAATTTCAAGAAGGATATATCTATCATGAGTGTGTCCCAGAGCTTCATTTCATACGACCGTTCTTCACAGCATTTGCAGATAAGGAAGTTTTGAAGAATGTGAAAGTAAGCTGTAAATTTCAACCTGTTGCTTAACGAAATTAACGGGGCCCAGATCTACACGTCGTCAGAACGCCGTGTCGTTGCCTCGGCAGAAATATTTGCTGCTGCACTTTTTGACGCACAACGGGTTGACCATTCTGCTTCTTCAACACCAAGTAGTCGTTCGTCGTATTCAACGGACGGAACCCAAACGAGTGGATTTTATAACAATAGCCATCATAAAACAACATCTCAATCGGCGCAATTAATACCTACTTCTCCCAAACCCTTGGACTTGATCGTCAGGAAGGATCTACTAGACGATTCTAACGCTGCTAAAGATCTGATGGACGATGTAAAAAAGAGGTTGAAAATATTGCTGAGACCTGGTGAATCGGAGAAAAGACCGGAGTTAACCTGGCCGAAGAGTATGAAGAAGGAACCTGTTGAGGTTGTCAAGGTTTGTTACACCGCCTCGATACATGGTATCATTACTTACCCAGATGTGCAGGAGGTGATCGAATTGTTAAGTTCATTCCGGGATATCATGAGGCGTAACTGGGGAACCCTAGACGTCGACAAGATTCAAGATCGATGGTAGACCTGAATAGTTCATCTACTCATTTACACAGCCTCAATTTTGTGATTCTAGGTGCTGTGGCGATGAGCCTTGGCTATTTCGAGAACGATGGGAAAAACTATTCGAAGACTTTTGTGATGTTCCCCAAGGGAAGTTCGATCCCTCACGGGTAAGTTTGGTAGACTCTCATGCTCCTTAATCAAATATTTTGATCGGACTTCATGTAGGTATCAGAACTATACGACACTATTAAGTACTGCGCGCTGCATCACCGTACCTTCCTTTTTGCTATCTTCAACGAGAGCGGCGGGAAAGATTTAGAGCGGTCAAAGGATAGAAGATTACATGAACTATATGGACGCGCAAAGGCCCTGTTCGACCTTGTTGCCCCTCAAGAGTATGGGATTGATTTGGACGAAAAGTGTGTGAACTACCTCTCTATCTGCATTATCAACTTAGGAATTTTAGAGAGGAAATTGGAATTCTCACCTCCTTGCCGCTTCTTAGGAATGTGGTAGAGGATCTAGAAGCCGCAAGGAATCATGGTAGAAGCTCTTTGACTCTGTATTTCACAAAGGAGAGCCACATACATACATTGGTCAACCTTGTTCTTCTTTCTGGATTACCTATCGCCAATCCGCGGATCCCAGAGTTAGATTATGCAGTGAGCCTACTAGATTCAAGCTACACACTTATATGATGCTGATTCTTTCTTACAGTCACACATAGTGTCTGTATATTTGCATCGTCTGCAACGGCCTACACATACCTGATCTTACTTTCAGCTTCGAATTATACGAACGTAATCACGGTCGTGGAAATACGGACAAGGAGTACTCAATCAAACTGTCTTTGAGTGAGGGTGCTCATTCTTCGAATGTCATGGATTCTGCCCTGGATGCTCGACACTCACTCAACGTACAACCTCGAAGGTTGCTTTATCATATTCTATTCCTGTTCTCGATTACTAAGAATTCAAATAGGAAATTGACTCAGCATTTACCATACAGCGATGTCATTGCAAAGTTGTCAAAACATTTTCATCGCTTAGACTCAGTATGTGCTTTGCCTACTCTTTAAATTTGTTGTTCAATTATGTCTTGAAAGGACGAGAGTCAGGAACCTTCTTTTGAGATAATAAACCCCGTTATCGCTACACCGATCACTACTGAAAGCAGTGGGAGCGAGCTCTAGCCGGCATGACGAGACGCAACATGGGAATCGATCTCACGAGATCCTATATCCCAGGATACCATGGAATATATCTCTTAATTTAATTTACACAGATCTATTATGAAGCCATACCCATACTCAAGTTTATCATATTATGAAATGTATCTCTCTCATGATTCATCATCGTCCCAGTCCCGCAAACCGATCTTCCTGCGTATTGAATCAATCTGGTCTTGTTTGAGTTCACGGAATGTGATCCCATGTGATCCTTTGCCAGCCATCGAAGGGTGGTCTTTGTCAAAGAGCGCGGAAGCGGATTGAGAAAGCATAGAAGATTGGGTCGCGAGGGCTGCGAATGAGGATGTGGATTCATGATACCTAGATCAACGGGGTGAGGCGAAACAAATAGCATGGACATGCTCGTATATGTCATTCATACTCACAAGCTAAAAGGTTATCACATGAATTAGCCCAAAAAGTCTCTCATGTATAGTGCAAGAAGATCACATACCGGAAAGCTTCTTTGTTTAGACAATCAGACGTTTTTATTTCATCTAGGGCATGTTTCTTGAACGCAGCCTTGACCCAATGTAAAATGTCAAACACATGATGTTCCTTGGGCCTGTTGTAA